>JBDJHY010164727.1:0-12505 GCA_039654485.1 Withania somnifera | reverse complement strand
GCTAGAAATACCTTCCTAAACTATCCTAGATGGGTAGAGCTAATCCTAGCGGTCTATGATTTCAAATCAATAACCACCACTGACTGACAGCACCCTCAAGTAGATAGGAGGTGAATTCTACCCTGAGCGAATCCAAAAACTCTAAATTCCTTAGGCACTCCTCATGTACAGTAACAAACTCATGAGGGTCCTATCGCTGTGCTGCCAAAAACCTGATGGGGGAAATCTATAGAAAATGGTCCAACATCTTTCATACCTCAAATACAGGTATAGAAAGAGAGAGTTTTGGTGCAGGAATAGTGGCAGTAGTATGAAATGATACAGTTGGTGGTACTGCTAGTGGTGGTGTTAGGGCTGCTAAAGCTAAGGGAGGTGGTGTACCCTAGTCCACTCATTGAGCAGATGACTGCGGCCTATATACTGCTGCACTGTCTAACATCTAGAGCATCTGCCACTATAAGTCTGTAAACGCAGTAGGTGGTGGATGAATAGGAAATAGTGGTGGCACGGCAGGGAGGGGGGTGCTTACGGTTGTGAAATAGCTAGGCCAGTAGGGACTGGTGGAGTATCTTCTGCTACCCCCTCCTGACTGAGTGGTCTAGAATCCCGATCTACTAAAGATCCTTTGGTATGGACCATCTGCGAAGGAATGAATCCGATGTATGTTTGTTGGCTTTGTATCATATGTGCAAGTGTACATGGTCTCACAATTAATAATACTAGCTCTTTTGAGCTGAATATCGAACCCACAGGGACTTGGAATTGTGAATTAGTTTTGTAAATGATTCTTATAGGGAATTCAATATATATGCAATTGAAAGTAACAATAGAAGAAATTGATTTTTATATTATGCTATAATTAACTACTAATATGTAAATTATCTATATAAGCAAACAATCAAGGACTATGGCATTACACACATTCCTAGATAATCTTAGTTTCCATAAACATCATTATTTCTCTAATTGTTAATTTCACGGTTGAAATTATGACTTAGGGTTTGATATTTCTCTAATCACTAGTTATATAATTGCTACAACTAATTCAATTGACTTGTGTTGTGGTGATTTACATAAACACATTTTGTTGTCTTCTCGATTTAACCAATTAAGGCACTAACTACACGATCATGTCTTAATTGCAATTTGTGTTTGTTATTCTTATGTTAGAGTCAACAAACATAATATCATCCTTACACTCCCTTTCAACTCGTAAGATTACCGGATAAGTGCATTTTCGGAGTTATATATTTATTCTAATGGTGGCCAAGCAATTAGAACACATTAATTCCGAAGGATAAGAACAATCAATAATGAGAAATAATTACTAGTTTATATCAAACCAATACAATAAAACATGTGCTAGGTAACCTAAAACAAGGGTTTTTAGCCAAAAATAATCATGTTCAATTTAGAAAATAATATTAGTAAAATATACGTATAGAAATTTAATGATAGATGCAACCTAGGTTGCTTGAATATCTCCTCTACTTGATGTTTTCTATCCCAAGTGCTGACTCTTTTCCAAAATGTCACCCTAAAGCTTATATAGATGCCCAAGCAAAAAGACTGATTTTCCCCCAACTAGTCTTGCAAGTTGAGAACAATTGCTTTGCAAATAAACAATGGATCATGACATGATCCCAATCGTAATGGGAAAGCTATCATATCGTGATCCCTATCGTGATAGGGCCAATATTTTTTCATTTTCACCCTACTCATTCCGACTTCAATTCCCGCTTGATCTATATTCTTCAAGGCTCCAAATATACCTGAAATAGGCTAATCATATTGATTAGTAATTCTACACATGATTTGATAACAAGATACCCAAAAAGCATGTAATTAGTCTAGAAGCTAAGTCAAAACATGGGAATTAAATAGCGTTAAGGCATATAAATATGCCTAAGATCTAGCACCGCAGTAACCTCACATCCCAATATCATAGAGTCTCCGAGAGTATCATAGCCTAGCATGCAATGCCTCAGTATAATAGTCTCACCATGTCATAATGTCGGCAACTCAGGGAACCCCGTGCCTTAATATAACAGAATCACCAAGGTCCCAAATCAACAGGCATGATAAGTATAGAAAAGTTATACTTACTGCTGAGTAAAGTCAGACTCGAGTGCGAGCATCTGTACTCACAACTGAATGAAGTCAGACTCAAGTACCAACATAAGTAATAAATGATGGTACCCGATGCTAAGGTGTAAAACCTTGTCAAAAAAGGGGAAAAGTGTAGTACCGGGTGCTTGGTACCCAATCGAGTCTTAAATACGTAGAAAGTGAATATGCAATTATTATTATTAGAAAATCCAATTTATTTCCATTATTTTTCATTTCAATGCTTATTAGACAAAAACCGTCCTCCATGTCCCAACAGTGTAAGAAAAGGGGTGATACCAAGCCCAGCCCCAAATGCATACTTAGAACTGAGCTCGACGACTCTCACACAATATGAATGCAGCAAGCCCAGCCCCAAATGCATACTCAGAACTGAGCTCGATGACTCTCACACAATATGAATGCAGAAACACAACCATTATCTAGAGCTAACCTATACCATGCACAGGCTCACTAAACTACAGTTAGTAGCATAAGACACCAGCCAAAAACTCAAAGGCAAAACCCAAAACTAACCCATACAATAGCATTCTAATACTTCCAAAGTCACTCTACGTACATCACAAAACCAATACTAGGTCAAGACGTCGTATAGTACCAAGCACTAATAGAAAGGAAATGGATGAAATATAATACGAGAAGATGACATGGGTCAGGTTATCAACATAGAATCCCAACCCACGGATGCTATTTAGTACAATTATATAAGTTATGTCTCAGAGTAAGCCCTACAGAGCCTACCTGTTGTCCGATGAATAGCATGTTGTAACTCAAGAATATCAGCTCCACTAATAACAAACAGTCGAAACTGATGAAATAATGATCTATAGGGCAAGGCGAATCCAATGATATAAATTATGTAAGGTTCTAGACTGGGTCGAAAATGGACCCGCAGAACCCGATGGTCAGACCCCAAAACGATCTTCACCACGGAGTTCCCGACATCATTTGGAACCTATGCTCCGATAATTAGCACAATCTGAATGCGGGAAGGGCGTCAAAATATCCCAAAAGGAATTGAAATAGAATGCAAAACTTAACAACAAAATAACGAATATTACATACCGAAAGGAAAATGAAAAATCAATTAAGGAGTGAAATTAAGCTCAATGCACCACAATAAAGTCGTAACTCAGCTGAGGATTAGGAAATTTACAAGAAATCATTAAGCTTGATCAAGGTACAAAAATGGTGGAAATCACCATTTTTAATGGAATTCAAGAGAGGCGAATCTTACCATATTGACAAGAAACTCGAATACACTTGCACCATGGTAACCAACAACTTTCAGAGCTTAAGGCTAGTTTTATAGTTAGAAGGAAATGGAAATAGTTTCTGAAAATTAAGGATGAACATTTATATACTGCCAGGTCGAAGACTATCACAATCGCGTGGCAGAGTGTCTTGATAGCGTGGCTTTAAATTATTGGCCATCATGATCGCGATTGAGGGGAAGAATAAAGCAAGAGCACGCGATAGTCTGAAGGTGCTCGGAGATCACAATGAAGGTGGAAGCTAACCTACGTGATCACGTGACTTACATTTGTAGTAGCAAAAAAAAAAGGTAGGTTGCACGAGTTGTAGGTTTTGACATCAATTTCAACCAAAAATAAATGGCTCCGAACACCACTTGCAATATGTTCAGAGTCTGTATTACACAAATAAAATATGTGCACACACCAAAAATGACATTCCGGAATCAACGGAGTAGTTGAAATCCAGATATGAGGTCATTTCAGAAAAATGTTTACCAACTCAACCCTTAGTCCTAAAATCGATAAACTCCAACCAACACCACGAAAATGCAACAACATCCTCAGGAAGCAAACTAACACCCAACCTAACCCAAAGTCAGCATTTCGAAGGTGATGCCGCCATTATATTTTTAATCCAACACTTTAATCCATGACCAAAGTAAAATATTCAATCGTCGTCCAACTAAAAACTCACAAAATAGGATAAACTTGCACCGAAGAAGCTGAAAACCGACCAAGGGTCCACCTAGGCTAAAATTCACTTTTTGGAGCTAATGGAACTGTCGAAATTTGACTCTGAGTTTTTCTTGAAGGAAAGTTGACTAAAGACAATGTGTACCTAAGTTCAAGATCCAAAACAACAAAGAAATATAAATCTCAACCAAACCGCTGGAGGGTAGGACTACCGGTCCCAGTAGGTCATAAATAACCTGGGAAGCTACTAAAAAGATCAAGAATACAAGATATCACGTAAAGCATAGAAATAAACGTAAAGGTCATTACAACATCCATTACTAAAAAGGACTGTTGTCCTTAAAAGTCAATCAAGAGAAAGAAAAATGAAAGAATGAAGGTGCTAGAAGATTTGAACAACTACGGGTACTGTATCTACATCTCATTCACAACCTCCCAGGTAGACTCCTCGACCGGACGATATCTCCACTGTACTTTAACTACTGGGTTCTCCCTATACCTCAACCTCCTGACATCTATGGATAAAACCTCTATCAAATCCTCAAGAACTGACAGATTCTCATCCAACCGAATCAAATTTAGATGGATAACATAAGACTCATCCGAGATTTATGACCACAACATCAAAACATAGAAAATTAAATAAATAGTTAAATATGTAGGGTAAAAGGGAAACGGTAGGCTACATATCCAACCCTCACCAAAACCTCAAATAGACTAATATACCAAGGGCTAAGATTGTCTTGCCTACCAAATCTTATCACACTATGCATAAGAGATGCCCATGGGAAGACTCTATCACCAACTAAAACCTAAGACACGAAGTCTATGGTTTGCGTAGCCTTTCTTCCTACTCTATATTGCTCGCAGTCTATCCTGAATCATGAACCCATTCGAGCAGTTCATTTAGCAAGTATGTAGCCCGAACCTAGCCTCAAACCATCGAACCAACAAATAGGCGACCTGCACAGCCTACCATACAATGCCTCAAACGATGCTATTTGGATCATCGAATGGTAGTTATTATTATATGAAAACTCCTCCACTTCCACATGATAATCCCACGCACCTCCAAAATCCAACACACACCCTTAACATATCCTCGAGCACCTAAATTGTCCACTCGGACTGACCGTCATTCTGCGGGTAAAATGTTGCACTTAAATAAGCTTCAATTTGCATCCTCCACTAAAGTCCTCCAAAAATACAAGGTGGACCGCACGCCCCAATCATAAATGATAGTCACAAGGACTCCATGCAATGAACTACCTCCTGAAGGTAGATATGATCCAACCGTTGTACACTATACAAAGATGCTCAAACTTAACTTGTTGGTAGTTCAAACATTGAGACACATACCATGTGATATCCCTCTTTATCTCACTCCACCAATACAACTGACGTAGATCACGGTATATCTTAGATGTACTTGAATGGATCAAACACCTGGATCTATAATCCTCACACAATATCAATGAATGAAATCACTAACTCGCAGTACACAAACATGACCATCATAATAAAGAACCCTATATAAATCAATAGAAGACCTATCAGCCTCACCGTCTAACACTTGACTGCGAAGGGAAGCTAACTGTTGATCCTCAAACTGTCGCTGCCGAATCTAATCCAACAAGGAAAATCGAGCCCCAATATAAGCCAAAACGCTCCTAGGGTTCGTTAAATCTAACCTAACAAATAGTTTAGCCAAGGACTAGATGCCCAAAGCCAACGGCCTCTTTAAAATTTATAAGGTTATGAGCTGCCTATACTGACCGCCTTTCGGCTCAAGGCATCCGCTACCACATTTTCCTTGCTTGGATAGTACAAAATGGTAATATTGTAGTCCTTCAGTAAATCAATCCACCTCCGCTGCCTGGAATTGAGCTCCCACTAGATCATAATGTACTGACGGCAACGAAGTTCAGTATAAATCTCACATGGAACTCTATACAAATAATGCTCCAGATCTTGAGTACAAACACCGCTGCTGCCAACTCTAAGTCATGATTTGGGTAGTTTCACTCATGAACCTTTAGTTGACTAGATGCATAAATAATAATTCATCCCTGTTGCATCAGAACACACCCTATTCAAACACCTGAAGCATTATAATACACTAGAAATATCTGGCCTTGATTCATTAGCATTTTAACGTGGGTTCAGGCTCAGTTGATCCTGACATTCTTGCTTAGTCATTGCTCATCTGGTAGCTTTATTTTCTACTGCTCTTTGTGTAGCAGCAGCAACCTCTTCAATTACTTGAGTAATTTTTCTAAAAGTGCATTTGATTTTCAGGTGAAGAGGTAATATTAGATCACCCAAACTTCAGGCAGAGGTCATAAACCATATGTGGACCAGTGAAAAAAAAATAACAAAGAACAACCACAAATTCCTTCTTTTAGACATTAATGGTATTGTAGTTTACCGGCAAATTAGGCTCACTCCGCAATAGTCGATCATGAATAACAACTAAGTTTGGGTCCTCAAAATATCTCTACTGAATCTGATAAACTAATATAGAACAAGCCTCAACACTAGCAAAGACACTTTGTGAGTCTGTAACATCGATTCTAACCAATCGGTTAGACAAGGATTGAATGTCCAAGGCTAATGGCCTCTCAAAAACTGATAAAGTAACCAAGCTAAACATATGCATTGATTTCGGCTCAAGGCATTTGCTATCATGTTTTCCTTACATGGAAGATACAAAATAGTAATGTCATAGTCCTTCAGAACTCAATCCATTTATCATGCTAGCATTAAGCATTCTCTGACTCATAATATATTGAAGACTACAATGATCAGTGAAAAATTTAAAATAAGCCCGATAAAGATAGTGGCAACAAATCTTGAGCGGAAAATCTACCACCGCTAACCCCAAGACATGGGTGGGGTAGTTTCGCTTATGAGTCTTTATTTGTCTCTAAGCATATGAAATAACATGACTCTACTGCATCTATACACAACAAAGACAAATAATGAAAGTATCATAATTTACTAAAAAACACTAGAACATGTCAAGATAGTCTTAAGCCTCTGAAACAATCCTTGCACTCATTAGAGCACTAAAAAGAAACCTCTTTTCTAGTTTGTCTAGTCAATGTCGCTGGTATGGAAGACAATCCCTTAATTAATCGATGATAATACCCAACAAGTCCAACAAAACTACAAACCTCAATAGGAGTTGTCGGTCTCGGCCAATCAAGAACAACTGCCATTTTAGTTGCATCCACTATGATACCTTCTTTGGACGCTACATGTCCAAGAAATGCAAATGACTCAAGACAAAACTCACATTTTACAACTCATACTCAATCCAAAAATATTTACCACAAACTTTATATTATGGAGTACTATATTATTGTATTAATCAGTTAAAGTTTTGTTCCCAACAAAGCTAACAAACACTAGAAATGAGCAAAAACAAAAATATGGATATAAATTATAGTGATGAAGACGAAATAGATGTTATTCTAGAAACTCCAGAATATTGATTAATAACATTGTTAATTTTAATTTTTATTAATAATTTAGTCTTTATTTTATAAATTAATCATTATTAATTGATATTAAAATTTAAATCATTATAACAAAAATATTTTAGAACAACACATAATCAAATATACAACCTTTCAAATTACGATAATAAAATAGACTTCTAAAAGAACTACCATCACAAGACGTATTTGTACATCTAGAGGAACTAGCATTGCACCTCAAAACATTATGCTTATCATGACCTGCTTGTCGATACACCTTCCATGGCATTATGAATAGGAGTCGTGGCATTGACATGTATTTTTTTACAAATTTTTTTCTATCATAGAGAAGGGACTTGCAGGACTATATGCATCATTACTGGATGGATTTAAGCCTCCAGAGCATGATTTTTTATAGTTATACACATTGTGTTCTTCTGTAACATAATCACATCCATTGAACTCACGGGATTTAAATTCTTAGATAACATGACAACATGGAATGTGATAAGATTTCCACTTACCATATTGACATATATTCTATGAGAAGCTTTACTAGTGTGGACATTACCACCACAACCATTGTGTGTATTAGTCTTCACCTCAAACAAGTTTTTCGCTTCTTTATGATAAATAATAGGGAATAACATGCAGCCTTTAACCAATTAGACTTAAAGTGCTTCAATTGGGTTTTTTATACAATATTCATTTTCTATTGATAATCATCTACCGTAAGATAGTCTTCTAACAAATTGTTCCACAACCTTCTTGTGTGTTAGTCTCACCATTGCAGTAATTGGAATTTTTAGCAAACTTCAACAACCCGTTGAATGATACTGAGTTATTAATTGTCATCATGCCCCATCGTCTACCTTCATCTTGATATAATGTCCATTTATTAAGTTCTTTCTTCATTAACCGTTGATATGCTACCTCATTTAACTCTCTATTCAACTGCATTATTGTGAGGAACTCTCTCTTGGTATTGTTTGGTAGTTATCCACAAAAGGTTATTCAAGGTGCTATTTTTGAATTTATTCTAAAAGATGGCCTTCAAATGCCTTAAGCAGTAATAGTGGTATGAAAATGGTGTTTTCCAACTTGGCAGTTCATACGTGCTTTTGAGTATTCCATGATGCATATTCGATATCAATGTTACTCCTCTTTGACCCTTGATAACATGCTCTTGTAAATGTCCAAAAACCTTCTCCGGGTCTTAAAACTTTCATTAGCAGCAATGGAAATGTCAAACGGGAACATTGAGCCATTAGCATTCGTTGCAAAAGCAATCAGTAACTTGATGTCATTTTTTCTATACACACATGCTCCATCTATAAATATCAAAGGCTGACAATAAGGAAAACCATCAACATAAGATTTGAAGGCCCAAAACATATAACTGAATATATTTAATGATACTATCATAATATCAAACATCTATTCAACTACTATGCCAGGATTGAAATATTACAGGGCAACCATGTACTGTAGCAATTACCGAAATAATTCCTTTCAATTTTCATCTATAGTTTCAGAGGCCTATTTGCACCCGAGATATGACGTTCTTTTACTTATTAATTTTCATACTTGGAATGAACAAATTTCTAAAAAAATTTAAGTGAGAAAATGTTAAAATCATAATTATTGTACAATAAATTACAAGGCTCATTATTAAAAATATAAAGTATAAAAATATTACCTTGGCATTTTCAATATTAGAAATGAGAATAAAAGCAATCTTATTGATGTTTAGGTTGAAATTTGCTTCATGACAAGTACCCATATTACAGTGTATTTATCAATAAATTTTAAATTTTCGACATGTTATCATTTTTAGTCTTATAAAAGTGATCTTAAATGGACAACGCAATCCTTTATAGACTTAACAATAGAGAATTTGATAACTGCCTTAAAATGATAGTCTTAAAACCCTATAAAACTCTTTCTTAGAGGAAAATGACATGTTTGTTTAAATATAAATAGGATTGCTCATCAAATCTTGTGGTTCAAGCCACAAAATCTGCTTTGCATATTTATTATGAGTAGCCCAAACACAGCATCATTTGCAAAATGCTTAAGAAATAAACTTTACAAGAATAAAATAAAGGATTATTGTTTCTTGATAATGTTGGTATAAATCGTTGTACTGGTATTTATAAAACTATTTATTCTCTATCAAATGGACTAAAATACATGGGACATAATGATGAATTGGCCAAGATAGGTTTTACATAAGTATATGATGCCAAAAATGGGTCTTCATCTTCTAATTTCTTTTTGTTAGGCATGAAATCACTATCACTGTTGGATGTTGTGATGTGACACGAATGATCAACATCATCGATATTCAATGTATTATTGGTCTCATCTTCGCTAATATTTGAAAACAAGAAGGGGCGTGAATTAAAACATTTTGGGAGTTGACTGACGAGAGGCAGTAGTCGACTTTAGTATGTATAATCTAGAAATTAAAAGAATAAGATAATAAACTTGAGATATAGAATTTTATACTGTTCATATCGCCAATGTGGTGCCTAGTACAGTCCCCTTGAGTTTAAAGGGGTTACTTATGAGCTCTTCTAAGGGGATTTTACAGATTTAGTGTACAACTCAAGGATCCTTCTTTTGTGGACATAGCCTCTACCTATTTGACTACTACTGATTTTGATACTTTTCTTTTCTTATACAATTGTAAATAATATAGAGTATTTCTAAAGATAAAATATATATGTAGTAGTTTATTTCAAGCGAAGTTGCACAATTCTTCCATTTTTTTCTCGCACTATTTGAAGGTAGATTTTATGCTTAAGTAAGGAAACCCAAGAAAGCTTTATTTAATCAATGAGATGATTTACATTAATTGATTGGTCAATCATAAAGATTCATATCCATATCATATATGTCCATGATTGTTGGCACGATTTTCATCCGTATTGTTTTACTTTCTTGAGTAGCCATGTTGATTCATCTCCATATCAGATATGTCCATGATTTCATCTTGATGCTACCTGTTTTGCTTCCTTATACGGTCTTCCCTTAATTTGATCTGCTTGATAGAGGGAAATATGATTGTTCCTTAATTCTGGAATTTTTTCCTTGTCTTGCTTGAATATTCTTGATGGATCTTTGTTCCTTCATTCTAGGAGACTGATTAATTTATCCTTGATTCAGGAATTTTGGGCCCTTTGACTCTTTTTGACTGATCTTTGTTCCTTGATTCTGGAAGGATGATTGATTTATCCTTGATTTTAGAATCCTGACTCTTTTGCCTTGCTTTTGATTTTGGAAGTTAGGTCATTTATCCTTAATTTGTTTATGCTTCCCGATTTCCTACAATCGATCAATTATCATTATTAAAACTAAACTTACGATGGCTAACAATATTCCCTTTTTATATAATGGTAATTGAGGTAAAATAAATAGAGGTTTTTAAATTGACTTCCCTGTTAGTTTTTGCTTGAGTTGTTCCCCATGTGTCGATGCCTCTTTTACATTGCTAAAATATTGAGTCAACTTGCTTGGCAGATTAACTTTTTCCCCCTGTGATAGCTATAACATAGTCCTTGTTTGTTTTACCTGTTACTTCTCCCCCCTTGACATAATAAAAAAAAACCCAAAGAATGCAACATATATAAAGTAACACAAAGAGTGCAACTAAAAGCATGTAGTAGATCGAAAGAAGATAGAATAAGTAGGAAAGGTAGTTGGAAAAGCAATAAGTACACCTGTTACAGACCAAAAAAATTGTCATAGTAGGGACAGACCCCCCCAAAAAAATATTATTTAGGGACAACCAGAATAGGATCAGAACAGGACTTAATGGTGATCAAGGAAGTACTTTAGGGTATTTTTATATTTCTGCAGAAGGTATTTTAGGAAAGCTCCACATTCCTTGAGAAATTCTCATATGAGGTCTAAATAGATATGGAAAATGTGTTATGGGAGGAGTCATCTTCCTTCTGAAGTAAGCTGACTTTCTTGATTAGAGAGTTCACTGAAGTGGCAACTTATTTCTTGAGACCGTCGAGAGCAATACATAATTTTCCAACATCAGTACTTGTTTCCTTACCAAGTTACACAACTTTACTATCTGAATCCATTAAGATGCCCATACGTTTCTCCAGAGAGTCAACATGGGACTTAGTATCCTCAGCTTCCTTTAAGAAAGGGGTGGAAGATTCCACAGAGATATTAGTGGCTTTTGAAACTTCTGGGTTACCTTTTACACAGTCCTTTTTGCACCAATCTTCAATCACCAGAGTGTATCCCATGCTTGAAAAGGTATGGGAGTCATAGGTGGTCGTAATTTCACATACTATTTGAGAGATTACTAATATAGTCTATTGAGTAATGAGCACATATATGGAAAAGTACTAGAGTGATTCTTGTCTTCAACACTTTCAAAAATGTATTACAAAACCAGACATATCAGTTAATATGGTAATTTTTTAGTAAATAATAGAGAAAAAAATATCACTAGTATACACACTGCTTAAGGATCCATTCTTAGCAATTAGAGTGGGTTCAATCATGTGGGCTAGGATGCAGTTAGTGAAGCATAGATATAGAGGTCCAAAATCTAACAGATCTAAGTTTGGCTCGTATATGAAAGCCTTCGAAACCTCAAAAAGACCTCAAAATCATCAGGAAAAGTTCTATTGATATAGTGAATCACACCAGAGAACTTTGTAAAAAAAGAATTCTCAAATAGAAAATCATTCACTATGATTCTCGTACCAAGGTTTCCAACTCACCATTGTCTTTTAAAACACGTAAATTTGCATAGAGCATGTGTATTGGATCTTCATAAAATTCAAACACACATAAAATGAGCAGAAAAAACTTTTGGGCCTTGAAAAGAGGCATAGACTTTCTCTAAGTTTCATCCATTTGATCAAGATTAATAATTCGACCGTATCAACAAGCCTATGTTGAAAAGACTCATAT
>JBDJHY010164707.1:0-12506 GCA_039654485.1 Withania somnifera | reverse complement strand
GGGGATGAAGGGCATTAAAGTGAAGGTTAGAGAGTTGTGAATATCTTTCTCTATCAGTGGACAACTTCTTATATTTTTTCCACTAAGCTAAAATTTCTAGAAAAATTAAAGGAACAAGGTCCAGATAATAGATGCAACCGAAAATATAAGAAGGAGGGCGTCTTAAATCAGCTGTCTAGTTTATAAGAAATCTAGGAGCACAAAGACCTTATGGGGGATGCGTTATTACACAAAGCTCATCTTTCTACCAATTTTTTTTGAATTTTCAATAAATGAGGAAATAACATAGAGAAAAATATCTAGAGTGTAATGGCTCAAAAAGGTAAACAAAGAACACACCAATTATTTCTATAAAATTTCCAAAACACATAGGTTTCTCAACATAATTGAAAAAATAGATGTAAAAGGGGTATTTATTTTAATCCAAAGGTGATAAATAGCAAATTATAGGCTTCTATCTTAAGATTTAAAAGGAATCAGAATAATGGAGACCAAAATTTAATCCCTGGAATGATGGTATTTCAATGGAGGAGAAAGAATGGTTACAGAGGAAATCTGAGGAAGAAGAAGTTCTTCACTCCATCAAAATGTGTGTTAGTGACAAATCCCAAGGCTAGATGGTATTCTAATGAATTTCTATCAAAATTTTTGGGATATTATCAAGGAATACATCAAGTTCTATTAGAAAGTTCCACAACCACCAAGTGTTTGAAAAAAAATACTAAATGCTACATATAATGCACTTTATCCAATGAAGGTGGGAGCTATTGAGCTAAGAGACTTCAAGCCTATAAGTTTGATAGGTGGAGTTTATAAGATATTTTCTAAACTTCTAGGAAAAATGTTGAAAAATGTTATTAGAAATCTTGTGAAGAAAAATCAGATGGCCTTTATCAATGGAACACAGATAATTAATGCTGCACTTATGGATAGTGAATGTGTTAACACTAGGCTTAAGGGTGAGGATTCAGGAATAATGTGCTGATCGGATATAGTAAAATCTTATGAAAATATAAATTGTAAATATTTATTAAAAAATCTAGAGGAAACAAGATTTTGTAAGAAATGGTTGAAATGGATTGGGTTTTGTAAAGCTATTAGGTTCTCAGTCTTGGTGAATGACGAACTTTCCAGTTTTTCCCATCATAGAGAGGACTTAGGCAGGGATATCCTCTCTCTCTTTCTCCTTTACTTTTTATTCTATCTATGAGGGCTACCACAACATGATGAGGATGACTATTCAAATAGTTGGATAGAAGGTTTCAAGATGGGTAATCTTTTAGGGGAGGAAAAGAAAATATGTATTCTATTATATGTAGATGAAACTATCATCGTCCATGAAGATAAGGTAAGTCATGTAGTTTACATTAGGATGGCGTTTGTGGTTTTTAAGGAAGTCTCAGGTTTATTTGTGGAGGAAGAGTAGATTCTTTCCTATTTAAGAAGTCCCACAAATTTAGAGGCTAAAGAATATTGGGATGTAGAGTGGAGCAACTTCCCAACCCCTATGTAGGCATGCCTATAGGTCACAAACATAAGGAACTTGAAATTTGATGTGGTAGAATTGAAAAAACAAAGAAGAAATTGGCTAACTCAAAAGCTCAATACATTTCTCTAGTTGGGAGAATTACTCTTAAAACTCAATGATGGAAACCTTACCAACCTATGTAATGTCTATATTTCCCATCCCTTATAAGGTTGAATAAATACTTTTTAATCTAAGGAGGGACTTACTATATCTAGGTAATAAAGAGGGTAAAATGATACATTTGGTCAAATGGTAGAAAGTCCAGTTAAGTAAACAATTTGGTCGACCTGGCATCAGGAACTTAGGGTTTTAGAATAGACGTCTTCTCACAAAATAGTTATGGAGATTCACACTTGAGGATCGAGGTGGTTCTCAATAAATATGATTTACAGGGGAGGTAGTGTTCCAACACTGCTAACACTAATGGTGTTCCAATATAGAGAACATTTATAAATCAGTGGCCATATTTGTCTACAAATATCACCTACAAAGTAGAAAATGGTTCTAGTATATTGTTATGGAAGGAGAATTGGACTATAAATGAGATGCTCATGGTATGTTTCCCAAACTGTTTTCCTTGAGCATCAATCCAAATGAAAAAGTAGCTGATGTATGGTCCCCTAGGGATGGAATATTATGTTTAAAAGATTGTTGAATAACTGGGAAGTAGAGAGAGTGGCTGTGCTTCTACAAGTTCTTGATGGTTACAAATATATTTTAGAATAAAAAGACTCAATAAGGTGGAAACATACAAAAGATGACAATTTTCTGTAAAAAGATAGTATATGAAAGAGGGGAAGGAACTTTGAAGGGGTATGTTAGGACTCTGGAAGATGAACAGGCCTGGAAAAAAGGTAAGGTATGGCTTTCCTTTGCCACTCAAGTGTACGACATCTTTCATGTACCTTACCTAATAAAAGAGTCCGAAAGAAACAATTCAAAGACGAGAGTAGGCTCGAGGATGATCAAAAGATTAATTCTCGGTCCCTTAAAGTTAGAAAGTTGGTTAGACTATAATCTATGCCTTTGGAAAGAAAAGTCACAAAAAGAATAGAACTCTAACTAAGATCAAGTGCTTCACTTGGATAGTGGAAAAGAGAGCATGCCTTCACAAGAAAATTTGAAAACGAGTGGCTTCGAAATTGCCTTTTCCTGCCCACTATATAAGGAAGAATAGGAGACCAATAGTCATTTGTTTTTACATTGTAAATTTACAGCTCAGCCCTGGACACTTTTTTATGGTTTGCCACAAACAGAATGGGTTATGCAGAGCATACATCAGATTTACATAGCTATTAGATCAGGAGGGGGGGAATAAAAAGCCAAAAATGGTGGAATATATACCACCTTGTACTTGGTGGTCAGTGCTGAGAGACAGAAATAATAAATGTTTGAGGATATCTAAAATACTATTTAGAAAATCATATGGAATTACATTACTACTTTCTAATTTTGGTATAAGGAGGAAGGATAGGTGAAGTTGCACAAACTTTAAAATTTATAGGCTCAAGTAAATTTGAGTATTTTTTTTATCCATTTTGTGCTTGAAGCCTATTTTTGGAGGTCTCTAGCATATCCTTAATGTTGATGAATAAAATGTTACCTATTTTTAAGAAGGAGATATTTATAAACTGAAAAACCAAAAATATTCCAACAACTATCAAAGCCATCAATCGGAGATGGAAAATTGTCCTTTGAGAATAAACTCTAATAAACTGATACGATCTATTTATTAAGAACTTTATATGGTAGAATAATCAAATCAAAATTTTTCCTCTTTGTATATTGAGAGAGAGAGAGAGAGTCACTTTCTTAACTCCCAGTCTTGTGAAGTAGTTAGGGTTTAAACAATTTGCTTCCTAGGAACAATTACGGAGGAAGTAGTTGGAATATTTTAATAATTTATAGCATCTAATGATAAGTAAAAGTATATGTTTAGGATGGATGAAAACATAGTTTCTTAATGACTCATCCAAGTCTTTAAAAATTCATATCAAGTTCAACCTTCTTTCTAGAATGACCCTAGTCATTTTTTGGCTTTTATATAAGTTTTTCCTCCTCAATAATTTTCGTGGATCAGAGTTTATTATTTTATGTGGTTATTTCAAAAACAGAGAAAAAAATTGTGAGTTTGGAAGTCTTTAAGTTGAAATAGTTGAGTTTAGTCAATATTTAGAGTTTTGAGCCTTGAAATAGAATTTTGTCAGTTTTGTCAGCTTCGGTTGGTAGAATTTGATATATGAGGACCTTCATTTTTAGTTTTTAGGATTTTTGTGATGATTTTAGCTCGTTTGGTGAGATAAAGTTGAGTTTTACGGCAAAAGTTTGACTTTAGTCAATATTTGATGATCAGACGCTTATATTCAAATTACGTCCATTTTGTTGGATTCAAGAGCTCATTTTTGGTCTAGAAAATAGTTCAAATAATTTTCTAGAAGTCTCGGGGAAATAATCATCATCACACAAACTTTGAAAAAATCATCAAACCCGTTTGAGAGTTGGATTAAAATTTGTTCTTTGTAAAAGTCTAGTGTTTCATAATTTTAATTACGATTCGTGATGTTGATTCACGGGTCATAGAATGAACCATATTATTGAACCTCAAGTCTTGCTTTCAACATCCAACCAGTATGGCCCATGGTAGCAACCATACGGACTATACTGTGGTCTGTCCATGTTCCACGGTCGTCACTACGACTGGTAGTATTGACCCCACCCTACAGACAATAGTATTGGTCCATGGGATGAAGCCCCTGACTTTTAAAGACTATTTTAATGAGAGACATATTGGTATTTAGCACTTTTTAAGGGACTATAATGAATATCCTTTAAGACTTTTATTTCCCCATTTGGAAACCATAATCTTGCAAAAAACATTTTGTGACAATAATTCTTAGCCATATTTTTGGATTTTGAACAAGGTATTCAAGGGTAATTTAGTGGGTAAGTTATAAAATCCAATTTCTTACTATTTTCAGTAAGTTAATCATCTATTCCTGATTATCCATTGATTATTTCATGATTTTAACATCAAATCCATTAATTTCAAAGTGTAAAATTGTGGAATGTTGGATAAAACCTTGGTTTGGTATTTTTAGATTTTGAAGATCAGTTTCTAAACCATTTTCAACCAAATTTCATATTTGAGATCTCCAAAATATGGATAATGGAATTTTTGGGTTGGAATTTTTAGGAACGATTTTGGACTCAATATGAGTAACGTTTTCATATTTTCTCATGCTTAGTCCATAGTTGAAAAGATTGTGTTGATTTGATACGTAAGGCAAGAGGAGGTTGAGAATCCCAAGCTTGATTTGATTTCTTTACAATAAGGAACGATGAGGTTCTTGACTCTTTTACAATGAGTCTTAGCTGGTTATATGCTAGTTTCTTGTAATTGGATAATGGAGAATATTTGGAGGTGTCCTTGTGGGTGAAGTAACAAGAATTTTGTTATGAACCAAAAATCAAGTTGTGATGTCGTCTACATATTACCTGTAGAAAAGCAAGTAGCGGTAGGCCAGTACCAAGAACCCAAAGGAAAGAGAAAGTAGGTAATGAGGAGAACTAGAAGTAAAACATGAAAATACATCACTGAACATGACTCACTAGAACCTGTTATCATAGATGTAGAGCATTATGTAAAGAAAAGGTAGAAGTACAGCCCACAATGCGAGAAAAACTACAAATAGCTATATAGACTCCAAGTAGAACAATTGTAGATACAAAGGAAGATTGGCCAGCATAAACCCCAACTGCTAACCATTTCTCCTGAACATTACCAAGCTAATTTGCCTGATAGCGTCCGTCCTAATGACTTATACTAAGACCTGTATCAGGAAAAGATGCAGAAATTAGCATGATCACCAAACACATTGGATATGTAGTAGGCATCATAGGCTAACTGGTCAAAAGTAATCATAGCAAGGGAAAGGGTGACTAAAAGTAACAAGGGCACAAGTACGTGATGTACAACATGAAGGGAAACTATAGTAATAGCTAGTGAGTGCAATGAAAGATTGACTAGTAGCATGTGCAATATAACATAACAAGTATGAAGTAAAGTCACTAACAAGGTATAACACATAGACTTCGGTCACAAGAAAATCATGACCAAATGTGACACGTACCTGGAGCTCCAATGTGACCAGCATAAGTAAGGACAAAATAGAGAAAGATTAACACAGGGAATGTAACCACTGAAGGTAACAATAACTACAACAAGGAAAGTAAGTAACAACACCAAAGGGTAGCAAACAAGCCTAGCTAGAAACCATCACATAAGCATATAATTAACCTAATGAAACTCCACCAGTAAGTCCGAAGGAGTGCAACCAAGAATGAAGTATGCAATACAAAGGGTGCTGAAAAGTAAATAGTGCATGTACTCACCCTCCCTAGTACATGACCCTATCAAGAGAGGACCTATGGAAGCTTCCTCATATACTTAACCAACCTACTTCAATAAACCCCTCCCTCGGACACGCAATATGCATCCATCATAAAGACCTAGGTCAGAGGGTCCGTGGAGGGATCTAATCCCACTTACAAAAATCCTCGTAAAAAGTCAATCAGTGCCATAGCCTTCAGGCCAACAAGTCTAAAACTCGAGCTCAACCCGTATATCATATCTCAGTAGAAACTTAAGTCCAACCATCTAGGAAAATCCAAATCTCGGTGAAACTCAACTGTCGCCATGTAGGCAATATCCAGAAATCACGGTGATAGTGAGAATGATATGAGAAAATAGCTGCATACTACTCATGAACAAAGTCATGGAAAGTATAAATATATATAAGAAATCAGTTTTTAATTATTATTCTGTCAAAATCAAGTTAACTTTTAAAATGTTTAATGAACGTTCATTATGTAGAATCAATCAGTAGGCTAAAATGGTCTAAGGCTTCTAACTGGAATCCATAGGATGGATACCAATCCCTAGTCACAAGGTATACCCTCTCCTAGTCCAACTACGGTCCCAAGTCTCAAGTAATCGTATCAAAGATGCCACAACTTCTCTGAGGGCACCCATTAAGGGCCAAGTACACACAAATACATGGGGAAACTTGGAACTATCATAGCTTTGTCTAATACAACTCACTCCCAGGATCGCACCAAGCTAGGGCATAATGTCATCAAATAAGGCCACTAACTATCCAACACATCAATGTCATCAATTAAGGCTACTAGCTATCCAACACAACAATGTCATCACATTAGGCCACTAACTACCCATAAAAACCTCATCCAGCTATCTATGGACAATGGCTAAACATCCCTAATCAAACGCAATAATCTTAGGTAGAACACAGAGTAATCAGCCTAACTAGATTGACTCTAAATCAACAAGCCTAAATCAAGGGATAGATAATAAGCTCTAATCACTAGTATAATCCACTCCCCAACCTTACTATGTTCCATAGTCAGCATATACACAATACGCACAAAAGGTGTTACTCCTCGCCCAACCACATTATGTTTCAGAGTCGCCTTAAACACATGGGTAGGGAAATATAGCCCCAGGGTAAGTAGTTAAGCTACAAGCCAACTATGTAGGCCATAAACAAAAAGAATAAGCATATTAAGGACCAACTAATAATCTCAGCCTCGAGATACTTCTTTACCATATATATAATATACTGATACCTGGTCTGAAAAAAGTAGACCCTAGCCTACCTAGTTTCGGTAAATACCTCAAAAGTCGTGCTTGAAATGTGGAGAATCATGAACAACCTCAACATGAAATGAATCTAAGAAAAACATAATCCATGAGTCATAAGGACTAAAACAAGACCCATATTTCTATAAGAATAGCAGGGTCAAAATTGAGGCTAAAAATGGGTCCGTAAACCCTAATAGCTCAAAAAGATAAAATATTTATACCAACACGTAGAGCGCAGTTCATACATTGTATGTTACATAGTTGGGCTTAAAACCACAATAAAAATGAAGATATAACCCATTAAAACTATATTTAACCTAGAAAACTTCATTATAATAGCAGAAACGAAGAATTACCAGTAGAAATGATCATAGTATTACTAGACCACGTTCCCACATATCAAACCAATGATTCGGACCATTAGTACCATTAATTTAGCTTAGAATTTATAGAGGAAATTTAAAACTCGTCCAAAATAGAAGAAAGAAATTTTATATATAGGCCCTGCTAGGTAGCTATCACGATGGTGAGCCTTAGTTGCCCCAGCTTATGTGATCGCGTCCCACCGCCCTGCGATCACAATGAAGGCTGAGGCTGGCTTACCCGATCATGATGTGTTGCCATGCGAATGCAATGAACAAGGGGCCTGGGTTTTGCGATCATGACCAAGGCCATACGATCAGGATTCATTTCCCCCCAGCTAGCCTCAATTTGAGAAATTTTGGCTCAAAATTGATATGAAGTCCAATTTCGATGATCGGTATATGAAAATATCTATGTAATTGATATTCTAGATTCAATAAAATTTAACAGAAAGGAGATTCGGGATCATATAAGCTGAGTAAGTCTTAAAGTAACAATATTTTAAAAAATTTAAGCTGTAAAACATAGAGGGAACTAGCCTACCTCTTCCAGCAAGTCATAGTTGACCTAGGCAGTTACAACAATGCTCTAAAAGTAGATAAATCATGGGAATCACAGAAATAACCTTGAGGGCTGTTACAATTTCCTCTACTAAAGAGAATTTCATCCGTGAAAGTTAAGAAGAAAGGAGTACCAAAAGTCTGAAATAACAAAAATGCAATATTCATACTATTCTTTTAGTAATAAATGCCTTAAGGTGCTCAACAAAACTATAAAGTTATCCAATTAAGAAGACTCATAAAAAATGTATGGGATGAATATGGTATATATCATAATGTAGAACAAAGATTTTGATGGAAAAGGGTGTACTGTCACTACAACCCAAGATAGGACAATTTGTAAGCAACACCACTATTCTTCTTTGTGATCTCACATGGCTATCAATGAACTCGCAACCATCAAGTCCCAAGTACAACTCTAAGGAAACATAGTCTATAATCTGCTAGTTCCTACGTCTACTCGATGCTATTTGAAGTCTAACTCACAAGTTTGATGCTCTTTGTAGAACCTCGACTCAAATAAAAAGTCTGAGGTTGAATCTTAATACTGCTGATCCCACCAATTTGCAACATATATTAAGCAAAGCCTCGAATAGTACTATCTGGGAACTAGAATGATAGCTGTCATTACAGGAGAACTCTGCAAAAGCCCAATGCTAATCTCATCTACCATCAAAATAGAACACAAGATAGGAACATATCTTGGCATACTTGAATTACCATATCTAAACACTGGAATGGTAATAATTATCATAGAAGTGTTATCAAGGCTAAATGTCAAACTCAACCATTACCAAAAATTAGTATCCTGAGGTGTCCAAATAATCCGCTCACACAGGCTACAAGTTTGTGGATGGAAAATTAGTATGTATTTTCCTCAACAAATCAAAAAGTGAGTCGGGTGCTGCTGTCTGAAAATATAGAACTAGGACCTCATAAAGATAAGACCTCAAGAATATGAAGGTAGTAAGATTCTCTACACATCTCCACTATGCCCAAATATATGGAATATCTTGAAAAATGGGCCTAACAATGAATGGTTTGAGTCAACTCATCAGCTATGTAACTACAAGGACCAGTGCCTATCCATAACGTACCATTAGAACTAATGAAACAATGTATGGGAGATCCAAACCTACGAACTCCTCAGGTATAATCAACTAACAACATTGCAAGAGAAACCAACACCAACCGACAAACCAACAACATCGAGTGTCACAACAGCAACTGACGTTTCTTACACAGCCAAGCCTACTGTTGTCCTTAAACTAAAACCACGGTTACTATCTAAACTATAATCATTAAAATCAACCTATCAATCCTGAAATCAACCAAGAACCAACTCGAAAAGACATCTGAAACACAAGGAAAGGATTACCCCTAAGTATTCTGTCATACTTCCCACATACTGATAGTAACCTTAAATTACTACTGTAAGCTTAGCTTCCGTTGTCTCACAATAACATAGTGCAACAAACCAAGACATCGCGTTATCCACAAGCTAAATCCTAAAACCAGTGACCATCATAACCCAAAAATAAGAATAAACTCCAACTACTTGCAACTTCCTAAAATCAAGTGCCCTTAACTTAGAACCTAAAACTTCCCGAATACCTACTTACGAGGGTCAAACATGTACGGCTGCATCAACTTACTAAGACTTAAAATGAATCACATGACTGGGCATACAAAATCCTATAGGGTACTACAACCTCGATCCACTACTAAAGGAGTATCGTCGTCTACGAGAACCATTACATGGTTGCAGGTACAATGATAGCCATAAGAAATAACGACCAAAGGAACCCAGGAGATAATAGAAAACCTCTTCTAAACATGACATAAGCAAAGGATAAAGGTAACTCTGTGGAAATTACTCCAGAACCAAAGAAACAAACAAAAAGGTGATTCATCTACTCAGAGTTACTCTTTTCCTCTAGAGATACTGAATAGCTCACTATTAGGAAATATCACTATAGGGTAATGAGGCATCTTCTTACAAGAATGAACAAACTACAGACCCGCAATGCTAATAAGCACCCTCGAGGAACTAACTACCTGAATTGAATACAAGACAGATCTCAATCATCAAGGCCTACCAAAATAGATCTGTCAAGGCTAAGGTAATCACAGTATAACACTCTTAGATCTAGGAGGGAATAGGGTAACCTACCTATACCCGATACAATCACTAAGGCCACCTATCATAAAAGGCCCAACACTATTATCTCACAACATCTACAGACTAAACTATCCAAATAACTTAAAACCCTCACTAGGATCCACCACTAAAATTTCCCTCTTCATATATGAGAAACAAAAGGACCATACAAATACTATTCAACACTCAGGGTTGGACAAGGTGAGGGTGATCAAATCTTAGCTAGGATATAGCAAGGTTTATCTAACAATGAAACTCCACACCTAAACACAGGATGATGTATAACAAGGACTCATAGGCACCTCCTTGGATAAAAGGAAAGACTCATCTTACCAATAGAAATCACAACCCGGTGCTACCAAAGAACCACATAAAATAGGCACACAAAATGGTAAGGTCTAAATCTATTCTATGACACCACATCAACAAGAATAAGGTCACTCATACTAGCACAAATAAATCAAAATAGAACTATGTTGGAGTCATACCCAAGTCAACATAAGCCAACTAGGCAGGGAATAAATAATTTCATATCGTAAATAGAGCTCAAAGGTAGATCACCCAAAAAACCTTACCTACGATGATGAATTAAAGAACAGAGAACTGCTCAAAAACCCTGTTGGCCATCCTGACTAATGCACCCATAATCGGGAAACTCCCAAGCCGAATAACCAATCCCTCCATAAGCAAAACACAAACTACCAGAACTATCACCTACTCCAACTAACTGCAATGCGAAGCTATAATTGATGCTGACTGTATGGGTCTATGTCGAGGGAACTCTTTAGAATAATGACCTGGCTCTCAAAACTCATAAAAGTCACAATCTCTACCTCGTCCAAAACCACTAATTGAGCCCCTCAGGCCACCATGACATTGAATCCCAATATATGTGCCCCTAATAGACCGGCTGCACTGATTGGCATTAGCTGATAGTGAGAAGGCGGTCTACGGGGCTGCGTCTTATACTGTTTTAGAGGTCTAAGCCTATCCTTCCTATGTTGACATCTCCCATAAAGTCAAGAACCATAAGGAATTCCCTGATGGTCATGACTACTCTGAATATCCTGACCTCTATCAACCTGCTGAGGTGGAGTTTGAATAGACTGAATGGCCTGACATAACCAAGTCTATGGAGAGAACCCTTTTCCATCACACTATCCAATCATAGACCAGATATTATTGGACACATCTTGAAAACTCAAAGGCAAGGACAAAAAAACTTGACCTAAACCCTAGCTACTCAAAGTCACCGCAACAACAGGACCTCGAGAAGGGGACAATCCATGACCTCATGTACAAAATCTCCACATATGAAGTAACCCCTGATGTTCCTCCCCTCACTTCCCCTAGATGGAGTACCAAGAACCTCCACCTACTGACTGGATCTCTGTTTACTAATCCTGTAACTCTCATGATAGGCCCTCTCATTGGCTGACACCTGTCTAGAAATCTGCCAGAGGGTATGTTCCGCTGCTACCAACTGTTCCGTCACCAAACGAAATGGCATGACCAATCCTCTTAAGAAACCCAACACTCTACTATGCCTAGTAGGATAACATACAACAGTATATCTGACCTTATAATAGAACATGGATGCATAGTCCAAAATAGTCAAAGCCCTCTAATGACATCTAACAAACTCATCCCTAAATTATGTTTGCCTTAAAGCACCCCTTGGTACCTCTGTCTGAATTATGGTGCCATAAAGGGCTGACATAGTAGTAACTCTTGATGGAGTCCTAATGGATCCTAACCCTGTATCTGGTGATATTATCTCCTAATACTTGGTTCTAGTTGTAAAGCTCCTGGAATGCACACGAGAACCTCATTGGGACCTACCGAGGGCCTCTTCTTAGTCCTCTATAAGGAGTAGATTTGAATAAGGAGATAAGTAACCTAATGAACATACAATGCACTCAAGAGTCAATAAGTGAGAGTCTTTCCTAAAGAATGCCCTTTAGTCTCCAAAAGATAAGATATTGACATCTACATACTGATCCACGGGACTAAACACTTGATCCAACACCCAAAGACGTTGGTAAACCGAAAGATATGATACCACTCTATCATCACCCAAAAATCAAGTTGTGATGGAATCTATATTTCACATGTAGACAAGCCTAACTCTGGCCCAGAGTAAGCAGGCCAGTACCAAGAACCCAAAAAGAAAGAGAAGGGAGGTGAAGGGAAGAAATAGAATTAGAACATGAAAATACACCACTGAACATG
>JBDJHY010164697.1:0-12506 GCA_039654485.1 Withania somnifera | reverse complement strand
ATCAACATCTGCCCATAAGTTTGGTCTTAATCTAGCTATAAAGCGATAAGGTCGCTCCACATCTACGACTCTATACCTCAAAAACTACATGAATCAGGCCTCATACTCAGAAACTATCATCGATACCTACTACAAGTTGACAAACTAATCACTTAGATCCTCACAAACACTCCGAAGAACATATTGAGCCATGATGATATCCATAAACTGCCTCCATGCCATAGGTGCGTACCCTGTTGGTCTACTCTCTCTATATGAACTCTACCAGGTCTTAGCCCGACCCTTTATTTGATATCTAATGAAATCAACTCCATGTGTATCTTTTCATCCCAAGGTCAGCAACCTCTCCTCACACTCTGTAATGAACTCATAAGGGTCCTACCTGGAATCACCAAAAAATCTCGATGGATCCATATTCATAAAGTGTTCGTGTATCATTCTTTCCTCGGAAGTCATAATAGGAATTGTAGGTTGGGATTGGCTCGGCGGCTGAACTGGAAGTTCGTCGGGAATAGGCTATCAAGGAGGAACTGTGTCTACCACTGGTACCAGCTGAATAGAAGCACTTGGGGCACCCTGTGCCACTTCTTGCGCTGAAGTCTGACCTTGATCAGTACGGGCTTTGCCAAACATAGATACCATATGCTACCACATGTCCCTAATGGCATCATTTGAAGTTGGTTTTATCTATAGTGGAGCTAGATCTGCGGGTGCAGACTCATCCCCCTCAACTTTAGACCGGCCTCGCCCACGGGCTCTGGTTCTACTCTATCCCCTAATTAGATCTTGCTGTGGAGGCGGGGAAGCATCATCACCTCTAGGTGTTGACTGTGTATGGACCATCTATGGAGGAAGAGAACCAAGATAAATAACCAAGAAACACATGGAAACTTCACACGAAAGAATCAATGATAATCAACCCTATAGAAGAGCCTTGTAGCCTCTTAAAGATAGGATACGCGAATCTATATATAGATCTATAGGACACTATGTGACTCTTTCTCCTTTAACCATAGATACCAATGAACCTAGAGCTCTGATACCACTCTGTCATGACCCAAAAATTGAATTGTGATAGTGTCTATATCTTACCTACATACAAGCCTAATCTTGGACCAGAGAAAGTAGCAGTGGGCCAGTAGCAAGCACCCAAAGAAATAAAAAGGAGGATAAAAATAGGAGAAGTACAAATAGGACACGAACAACACATAACTGAACATAACTCACCAAAACTTGATGTCATGGATGTAGATACAAAAAGTACAAACTACAACCCACGACGGGGAAAAACTACAAAATAGTATCCAAGACCAACTAGGAAACTCTAATAATGGAAGGAAAACCAGTCAACAAGAAAGCCAGTTGCTCACTGAATCTCCTGGAATCACTCTAGATAGTGCGCATGACTGCGTCTGTTTGGATGACTCATACTAGGATTTGCATCAGGAAAATATGCAGAAGTGTAGCATAAGTATAAAAAAGTGGGTACCCAATAGGCATCATAGGCCAATCAGGAAAAAATAAGCCCAAGCAAAGTTAAGAATAATCTATGATAAATAGTAAAGGGACACATAATGGATAACAAAAACTAGATAACTACAACAATGGTTAATAAGTGTAGTAAAAGATCAGCTACCAGTTGGTGCAGTACTAACTAATAAGAATAAAAAAGAGCTACCATCAGGGTATAGCACCCAAGACCTAGGCCATAAGAAACTCATGACCAAAAGTGACATGTACCTGAAGCTCCAACATGACTAGCTCAAAAAAGGACCAATAGAAAGTGTAAAACCATCAACCAGTTAAGCTAACAACAAATACAGTAAGTGCACAGATGCTATTAATCGAGGATAAAAGGAACAACCAAAGTCTAGTAGCAAACAAACCCGGACGGTATCCCATACTACTGGTTGGTACACTGAAATAGCCAAGAAACCCAACATGTAATCCCCTCTTAAGCCTTCAAGAGTATAATAAAATAAGAAAGGATGTAGTGCATGGGGGTTCTAATAAGTAAACAGTGTTCGTATGCACCTTCCCCGGTATAAGATTTTCCAGGTGCAGACCCATGAAAGCTACCCCATATTCTTACCCAACCTACCATGGTATACCCCTCCCCTAATAATGCAACAAACCCCAGACATGGAGCCCTAGGTCAGAGGGTTTGTAAAGGAATCCAATCCCATGTACAAAAATCCTCATGAAAATGCATCCAAGGCCATAGTCATCAGGTCCAACAGGCCCAAACTAGGGTTCAACCCCTATATCATATCTCAGTGGAAACCCAAATCCATCCATATAGGTAATATCTAAATAATAGTAAGACCCAATTTTTGCAATGTAGGACATATCTAGAAATCATCACGATCATGAGAAAATAGTCTCAGGTAGTTCCTAAAAATAGTTCTGTACTGCTCATCAGAGCAGTCATGGGGAAGATATAGCATATATAGAATTCAATTTACAATTATTTCTTTGAAAGATTCAAGTTACCTTTTAACACGTTTAATGCATGCTCGCTACACAAACCAATCAATAAATTAAACTGGTGTAGGGATGCTAACCGAAATCTATAGGATGGCTGTTGAGCCCTAATCATGAGGTATAGCTGCATAACTTCGGGAGAAGGGGTGCCTCTTCACAAAAGGGGTTGCAGTTCCTAACCAAACCATATTTCCAAGCCACGAGTGACCACACCATAGGTGGCACAAATGCCCATAAAGAGCCTAGTAATGGCCAAGAACACACCCATATAGGGAGATATGTGGAGTTGCCATAGCTCAGCCAAGAACCAGTCATTCTCAGGCTCACACCAAGATAGGGTACAATATCGTCACACAGGGCTGCTAACCACCCAATAAATCTGTACCCGGCTAGGTATTATATTATCACATAAGGGAGGAAGATATAATTATAAAGGAATTACACTATAACAACATTTAGGGATCCAATCTATCAATCCCATCAAGTCGTGATCGACTTGGGGAAGTTACGAGGAACCTCTAAGTACAAGAAAGTAGTAAAAACATAAAAAGATATTGGAGTCATTACATGTTTTTAATAATTTCAAGTAATATTAATATGAAAAAAAAAAATGACTTCATGTTTAGTCCATGATTATTCTTTAATTTCCCTCCATTCTTTAAAATTATAAAATTATGAACTACGCTTACTTTTCAAGTCTTCATGTAAATCTTTACATTGTGATTTCATGATTCTCATGAGTAAGTATACTTGAAAATGCATAATTTTACATGCAAATGACATGATTTTTAAGAATTTTGCAAGTTAAGTATAAGCTTATGTATATCATGGTTAGCTTTAGGGAGGATTACATATCACCTAGAAGATGCTGGTTTAGATAACCTGAGTTTCAAATTGCACTGTCCGTATAGGTATTTTGTGAATCCAAGTGGCCTTTTCTTATGTTATTAGTCTGAGATGATTTTATGATCGACCTTCAAGTCTCATATAATCCCTATAACTTGGAAAAGTATAGGAAAACTCTCCTAACATGGGGTTATTATGTGGATGTCATGCACTCATATGATACTTAGTGTAGAAATATCTATCGGCACAACCGTTACAACTAGCTACGCTATAGGTACTACAGTGGTAGGATGTGATATTGGAACTGCTAGTTGTGTTCCCTCTACATGAGGACCACCATAATCACTAAGTAGCTGCCACAGTATGCTATGAATGTTAGGGGAAAGCATTTGCAGCAGATGCTGGAATAGGTGCAGCTATAGGTGTTGCAGCTGCTACTGCAACAGGTGTTGCAGCTGCTACTGCAACAGGTGTAGCAGGCACTGGTCGAACCTCAAAATTAGTGGCTAGAGTAGGCACTTCTACAGATGCCCTAGTTGTCTTCCTGGCTACTGAAGAACGTGTATGATGCATCTGTAAAAGAGTTGCAACAATGAGTGAGAATTTTTAAGAAACCATCAAGGATGTATACACGATACAAGATTCAAAAGAAATAGTCAATTTTCCTAAATGGTCGCTATAGCCTTTCGAAGATAAGCAATGGATGTCTCTGCATCGCTCCGTAAAACTCTACTAGACATTGGTTCTATACACTTAATTAGCGAACCTAGGCTCTGATACAAATTTTCCACGATCCATTTTAAGAATCATGATGGCACCCACTATACCACTTGTAGGAAAACCAACCTCATAGTCTGAAGCCGAAGCGGAGAACTACAATATCAAATGCAGAAAGCACGAGTTTAAATAACATTATCTAAGTGAATAAAGCAAAAGTAATAAGAATCAAAATAAATTCCCAAAACCTGGTATCAGTGTCATATGAACCACTAAGTACAAAACAAGAAATCAAAAGTTTTAATACAACTGTATCTCTGAAAATACATGGATGCTAATGCTGAAGAGAAGTAGGTAAAGTTCGATGTCAAGCTCACCCTGAATCTCTAAAGTAGATGTAGTCTGCATGAACAACGATCTATAATCACAGTCGGGTACCTGTACTCGGATCTGCACATGTGCAAGTGTAGCATGAGTGCAAGATTCCAAAGCAACCCATACCCAGTAGGATTTGAGGGCCCACTAGGCACATAACAATAATAGAATAAGTAAATAACGAAATACAATAAATCGGTCCCAAAAGCATATAGTATAACAAGGAAATTATCTACTCAAATAAGAATCAATTACAAGTAGACATGTATGGCTAGCTAATCACATAATAGAATCTCAAGGAATGAAGGAAAATGTACCCAAAACCCTTGCAAAAGTATATGTGAGTAATAATACAATAAAAAAGAGACAAAAGAAGACAGGAGGAGAACGTGGATGGTAATACTGGTAACCTCAAGTGTAATGGAAAACTGATAAGGAAGTACCACACACAATAACCCATATAAGCAACATGCCATTGAAATACACTACCTTAACTACACTAAAGTAACAATGTAATAAATAAGCTAAACACAAAAGTCACACCCATCGTAGGCCTTACATCTAAGCCAGGGTACACTGTCAAAGGAAACCGGTCTCAAGTCCTTGCATTTATCAGTCAAATGCTATTTCTTGGTGCATTGATGTAAAGCCTGGACTAAAACAAGTAAAAATAGTGTTATCAGGTGCTCGATACAATACCGAGTCTAAAATAGTTGGAAGGTCATTTACTTATATTATTATTAAGATATTACAATTTACTGGTTTATGTCATTATCCAACTTCATTACTAAAATCAGCCTCTAGCCATCATGGCTCAATAATCTTGGTGATATTGACCCAACCCCAATGCATTCTCATAGATTCCATAGGTCCAGCCTCTTGTGTCATGAATGCACAAGATATCAACAAGTATATATAAACATGTGAACATATAATAAAAAATTCCTATGCCCTGCATAGGTATCTCTAGCCAACTCTAAATCATAAGTACGGTATAAATCGAATGCCAAAAATGTATCTATCAACACGAGACAGACGAAACAAGGGTACAGGATCACTATATCCACCTAGCTACCCTACCTACAAATTCTATTTAGTAAAATTATTAAAGCTATAAGCCCAGAGATTGCTCCACGGAGTCTACCTATCGTCCCATGATAAAGCACTGCAAGTTAATGAATAGTACTCCGACTGATATCAAATGAGCTCTAAATTATCTAAAACTTGTGTTAAATTACTTTATTTGTTAATACGAATCTAACGGTATAATATATTCTATGTTTTGGATTGGGCCTAAAATGGACTTGCAGGACCCACTCGTCGGAACCGAAAATAAACTTCACTATGGGGTTCCCAATGTTACCAGGGACCTATGCAAAAAATGGGAATAATTCGAGTACAGGAAGGGCTCTGAAACAACCCGAATAGATTCGGTCATAAAGGGGCCAAAGATGTGATTTTTATGGGTTAAACATCAAAATTACGATGTATTAACGATACTAGAAGTAACATATAATCGAGAAACAAATAACTACACAATAATATCTGGATTTTGACATGAGTTCATAAACTTCATTAATTGAGGCCATTAATGGAGGAAATCAAGAAATTTAAGAATTAAAAGGAAGAAGAACTTACCCAGAATGCGTAGAAATCGACGGACAATAATGAGGAAATTTTTCTCATCCTTAGGATGATATTTGGGAGAAGATGTTTGCTCAAAAACTTAGGGAAACACAATGTTTTTGCAGAAATAATGATTGGGGTCACATAGGATTTTTTATCAAACTGCTAGGGAAATTACTCATCGTGACCACCTGACTTTACTACGCGATCGCGTAGAGTATTGGGAAAATAGGCATCACGATCGCGTTTGTTACCTACGCAATCATGTAGAATGGATGGAAAGGTCTTCTTCGCAATCACATGATCCATCCTCCTGATCGCAAAGCACACATACTTTTTGAAGCACAATCGGATGACACACTACACAATCGCAAAGGACACTTAATCCTGTGCTAGTTGCAAGTTTTGATAGCAGATTTAAGCGAAGGAAAATTTTTCAAATTACCACTCAAAATGCATTCGGAGTCCAATTTATGCAAACAAGTAAATCCAAAATAACGTTTTAGACTCAACGACATAGACAAAATCAGAATTCGAGGTCGTTTTGGATTAATGTTAACCCGATCAACCCATAGGCTAAAATTCAAAAAATTCCCTCCAATACCTCAAAAATGCAATGAAAAGTCTGGTAACGAACGAACACCTCCACTAGCCTAAAATCACCATTTCAAAGCTAATGAAAGAGTCAGAATTCCAATCCAACACTCCAAACACCAAAATACCACTCAAGCTCCAAAATTAGGCCTTAACTTAACTAAAATCCACAAATTGGCACAAATTCCATTAAACTACTCCAAAAACAAACTTAAGGTCAAATCTTGACTTTGTTTGGTATTCCAAGCTCATAAACTGTGAAAATTTAATTCTGAGCTCTTCTTGAAGGAAAGTTGACTTTTGTGAAAGAGTACTTAGGTTTAGGTTCTAAAATAGGAAATTTGAGATATTTCTCAATGAGAAGCTAGGGATCTGAACTACTGATCCCAGAAAGTCATAAATGACTTCGAGCAACTACTAAAATGCTCTAGAATACAAAACGTCATGTATTTATCATAAATGACCATGAGGGTCATTACAATTGAATTTCTTTGAACTTATATTTGAGGGTCAAAATTAATGACTTAAGTTGAAGATGCAGAGTGTGAAGTAAATAATGATTTAGTTTTTATACTTTTGAAAGTTGAAGCTTTTAAACTGATACTATCTAAAATGCATATTTATTGCTTCATTAAAGTTGAGTAGTAGAGTTGAGCATAGTATACATGTTCATACATTGAATAACCATGAGTTATTTATTATCGTAGCTTGTTGCACCTGATCATATACTCAGTATATTTCATGTGCTGGCCCTATAATTTCTATATTGTTGTAACCCTCATGCAAATCCTACCAAGCTTCCGAACTCATGTGGTTGATGGATTTGCATTCCATAGAAGCTAGAAGAGTGGTAAGTCTTACTGATTCGAGAATTTTCTATGGAGTTTTATTTAACTTTTATAGTTGAGACATTAGAGTTGTTCTATATTTCATTTATTTAATCTAGCTAGGGATTATGTTCTAGTAGTCCAGTATTTAGCGTATTGGGGCTTTCAGACAGATGTTGAGTTAGAGTTGAATATTGAGTTTTATTAGTTATTGATTCACTTCTCTACTGACTGATGTGGGGTCCCTATTACTTATGTTATCCTTTGATATTGCTTCTACTGAGTGATGTGAGTAGATCTATGCATGGTCCAAGTGGTTTTTCCAAGGTTTCTGGGACAGTTTAGTGGAAAATGATGCTTGTTACCCCTCGGGGTGACTTTGGAGTGTGGCAGTCATAGTTAAAGCTAAATTCTTGATGTTCTCTATCCTTGTGATTATAGAGTCTATTCTCATATAAATTGACTTTTTTCATATAGTAATTTCAAGCATCTTATTGATTCCACTAAAAGACAAAGTATGATTTCTTGGAAAGATATTTTAAAAGAATGATTTTTAAAGCCTATTTCACGTTTTACACAAAACATCTCAGGCTTACCATGAAATCTTGTTTATCATTTCAAAAGTCTATTTTATGAAAGTGTATGCATTGAACTGACTATGATATGATTTTTGAGAGAAGTCTCAACAACAATTTAGTTTGAAGTGAAGAGTTTGACAAAAGACTAACAATAAAGTTTTAGAAATATGATTTTGAGCTGCAAGCTCCTTAACATGATTTTTGTATAATATGAGCATGTATATATTTTGGAAGTACTAATTTAGCATCTATAATATATGAGTTTAGATTACACATGCTCTATGAATATGTATGTCAACATAGTATTTTAGCCCAAGAGGCTCTATTTTGGATCCACAGTTCAATTAGGTCCAATATCACAGCAAGGTATAGAATAACTCTCTAAAACGAGCTAGAGGTTGGACATCAGGATCTCACATATCATTTATCGGTTATGAGAAACTTCCCAATTGAAAAGTTAATCGCTTTTCATCTCTATAAAGTAGCTTATATTACATTACATATACTTTACCTATCTATAAGTATTTCAGTTATACAAATGAAAAGACCCTTCATCTATTTTGTATATCAGTTTCATGCTTCAATCATTTTTGTAGAACCATTTCACATGCATTTACACTATTGCATTAGTTTTTTAGTTTCATGCATAGAATAAATATTCAACAGGAAACCCCATTTTTGAAAAAACAATTTTCAGCTTAACAATGAAAACCTTTGCATATGTTTTGTATGCATTTTTATCATAATTCAGATTCTCAGTTTACTCCATGATGTAGTCATACAACTTTAGGTTTTGGTTCATACAGTTAGCTCTTCAATTTCAGTCCTATATTTTAGAGATTTAGGTTCTTATACGAACTGGATATACATATTATATCATGATTCAAATTTCTATACTATCTATGTTGAATACTCAGTCATTTTAGTATTATTCTATATACCCTTCTCATGTTTAATTGTCTATTCTTATTAGCTTACAATATTGTTTCAGTTCAACCATCTTACTTACCATATATCCTAAGTAATGATGCCACTTGGCCTACATATTTTTATGATGCAGACTCATGTACTTAATCCAGTCAACAGGCCATCATTATGTGCCATTTAGATTAGCTTGTGATAAGCCATCTTTTTTATTTAAAGTGTTTGAATTTATAGGAGATGTTTGTTATTTCAGTTATCTGTTTAGAGGCTTCATTAGACACTCAGACCATTAGTTCAAAATAGTTGTAATAGCGCTCTTAACCTCCTCCACCTCAAGACACCTACAATACCCAATATCTTGATGTCTCTCAGAGTTCTCTAAGTCACCAAACACAATTTTACTCTCCCATTTTTCATTCAATAATTTATGTAAATAAGTTTAGCATATTTTCTTAATGATCGTTTCTTATACCAATAATTTACCATATTTTCTTAATGAGGGTTTATTATGCTAGCACCTTGCCTTCCTCAGTCTTGATCTACTTCACTTGATAAGGTCTTGGGACTTTCTCTCTTTTGCCTTAGAAAGAAAATACAATTTTTATCTCCTCCTTTTCCCCTAGTTTCGTATACAATCGGATGAAGAATATCATCTTAGTTGTTGTAACCACTAACTTAGCCTCCATCTTTATTGCATTATAAAATTCCTTATAACTCTACGTCTCCTTATTTTCCATGTATTACACTAACTTTTCATAAGAATGTCTTAGCTTCCACTTTACCATGGACGTCCCTATTCCACCACCAATTCCCTAAAAGACTACAAAATTACCCCTCGATGCCCAGATCACCTCTATAGATGCTTTCCTAATGCAACAAGCTATTCTAACCAAGATGCAATCTGCATTCCCATTATTCCTCTAAGAGTCCCTCGCCATTAAATTCTCCCTTATTTTTGGGAGAAGGAAAGGGTCAGCGCCCCTATATAATCCTTGGCTGGTTATATAAATCCTTCTTCCTCCCCTCTCATTTAATCCCCAGATCCATGACCAAAAGCTTATGTAGTATAGTAAAATTATCACTTGGTATAATCTTGGAATTCTTGCAAATATATCTATCACCCTTTCTCAAGAGTAGGTAATATATATAAATCATAGCCACCGTGTTGCAAAAGGTAACTAAGTGACCTAAAAATTTTAAAAAACACGAGTTAGTTATCACCAACTTAAATGCTTTAGCGAAATTCAGGAGTATAATTCCACCTCTGTTTCTATCTTCGAAGCCAAAACTTCCACACACATTGAAAACCCTACTAGAAGTAGCCTCAAAATAACCATACTAATATCCTCCTATGAATACTTTCTTGATGTGAGATATACCTCTCACTAACTCATCTGAATCCTCCCAAAACTCTATCTATATCTCCCCATCCATGGCCACTTATGGAGAATAAGAACTAATAATGTTCAAAGCAATCCCTCCAATGACTAGCTTAATTGTTATCATCTTATCATTGATACTCCTAACCTCCATGGACTCTCTAAGGGCACCATCTACTAAAGTTCCTACTTCATTATTATCCCTCAAGTTTTGTAAGTTGAATAAATTAAATACATTCACATACCTAGCCTTGGTACCTCCACATTTGGCTTTTTGACTGCAAGATATATTAGTCTTCCTCTTTTTTTTTAAATCTTTAATATCTCTATAAATTTCCTTTTAGTGAACTTATATTCTAAGACCCTAGTCTCAGCCTAGAGGAGTCCTTAACACACCTACCAATCCTTCCACCTCTCTTTGCCTCAACCTAATACCACAGTCTAAGATCATTCACCAAATCCACAAAAAAGGTGTATATAACAAAGGAAAATTCTAAGAAATACCAAATACAAAGAATAACTTGAAAAAAAAAAAGACGAAAAACAATACTTCTAGACTATATTGAAGATAAGAAACTGTGAAAAAGAGCACACTAAACTGTAAATTGAAAACAAAAGGGAAATGATACAGAGTATGCTACAAAGGAAGAAATATAAAAAGCACAGTAATAGAAATAGAAATCAAGTAAAGGAGCAAACAAGACATTAAAAGAACTATGCTGGAAATAAAAGACAAGAACTACTAGCAAGGAAAAGCTATGCTGACATAGAATGAGAAGCAAGAAGAGTTTGAGAAAGAAATAGAATAATAAAAAACTTAATTAAAAGTCATACATGATAATTTAATGACCCTTAGGGACATTTTGTGATTCCTACAGTTTCTATTTGTTTAGAGCATTCTAGTAACTGCCTCAAGTCATTTGTGACTCTCTAAGATTGGTACGTTGGTTCCCTGATAGTTTTATGGTTTAAATTTCTTTAAATATTATTACTTCTAAACTTAATCATATGATCACTAATATTATTTTCATTGATTTCTTTAAGTCCATAAGATCGATTACATGAAGATTATATATATGGATTTTCAAAATCAAACTTTTATCCCATTTACTAGCCTCATTTTTCAGGTTGAGTTTGGTTGGGGGCCGAAGTATCGTGATCGTATGGAATTCATTGCATTTGCATAACCCAGTCCATTAATATCTTATGGCAGTGCATCATGATTGCATAGGTCAGGGTCATTACTCATCATGATCGCATGGCGTGTATCCTGATCACATAGGTTAAAGGTGACTAGGGGTTATGATCATGTAGGTTAAAGGTGACTAGTGGTCATGATCGCGTGGAGGTGGGATGCAGTTACGAAGGTAACCTGTCAGGACTATATATATATTTCTTTCTTTCTATTTTGGATGAGATTTGTTCCCTTTCTCCCAAAATTTCCATGGAACTCTGAGTTTGAGTATAGGATTTAGAGCTTTACATGAGTTTTACTCTGTCGAATCATATCCTAGTTGTCCTACGATCATTTTTACCAGGTAATTCTTTATTTTTGCAATTTTAATAAAGCTTTCTTTGTTAAATTAAGTTTTTGGGTCTTATATATTCATTCTATATCATACATTTAAGACCTATTTTGTACCATATGATGTATGAACTATGCTCTATGTTTTGGTATAAATATTTTAGTTTCCTGATTTATTAAGGTTTTTGGATGCTCTTTTTGTTTGGATTTCAACCCCGTTATTTATATAGCACTATTGTACTTATTTTACTCTTAGCTCATGGATTATGTTTTTTCTAGGTCTATGCGGTGCCAAGCTCATTCATGATTCTCTATTTTTCCAATGCGACTTTCCAGGTTTTTTCTAGTGCTAGGTAGGGTACAGTCTACTTTCTTCATATTGGGTAGGAATAATAAGATATCCATAAGTGTTCTCAAAGTTTAGAATTAGAATCAAGTGCTAGAAGGCTACATCATCAGATACAAAGTTTGGGGTCACTTAGTCTCTAACAAGGGTTACTGTCATGCTAGTTCTATAGAGAACCAGAGTTTATTCAGACATACTATTGGGTGTTTTTAGAGGAATGCCGCTTGAGATAAGTTTGATTGGTCTATTTTTAGCAGGGGTGATTGACCGTGTGGGACTATGAGG
>JBDJHY010164687.1:0-12507 GCA_039654485.1 Withania somnifera | reverse complement strand
GTAATACAAATACTAAAGTAAAGAAATTAAATGCTAACAAGTCCTCCAGAAAGAAGCGCAGTGTACACAGAAATATGCTCACCTATAGGCCCCCTAATTCGACCTATGAGCACACTGAAGAAAACAAGTGTGGTAAAGTAACATACACATGATCGTTATCAGAACCTCACACCTCAACTTTAATACTATAATGAATCATAACTGGCATCTTTTTCCCCACATCAATGTTATCCGGACGGCACCTGGTGCCTCAAATCAATATTATCCCGCAGGCACCTTGCGCCTCATAAAAATAATATCCTCTAGCCGTACTTAGAAAGGCAAGGAGTACAATGCAGGTATATTATAGGGTATCACCACTAATCCTTAATAAATCAGTATCATCATGTTTACACAACTAGTAGTACCACGTGTATAAAAAAGCTGTACTTATTGCCGTACGATGATGGACTCAAGTCCCAGTGTTGTACTCACTACCGAATGGAGTCAATCCCAAGTCCCAATATTTATTAGTAAAAAGATACTTCCCAGTGCCAGGATGTGAAACCTGGACTAAAACAAGTCAAAATCGTGTTACCGGGTGCTCGATACAATATTGAGGCTAAGACAGTAAGAGATAATTAATTATATTATTATTAAAACATTCTATTTATTTATTTATGCCGCTATGAAACTTTATCATCAAATGATCCGCTAGCCATCATGGCGCATAAATCAGGTGGTGATACTACCCAGCCCCAATGCACTCTCATTGGAGCCATAGGCCTGGCGTGTTATGTCATGAATGCACAACATATCAAAAACATATATACACATCACATATAATCATGAAATATCCACATCCTATACCTTGCACAAGTATCTCTAATCACATGCTAAGTCAAGGGCCCCATATCACTCGTGTGCCAAAATATCAATATCAACATGGAACAAATGAATGAGCAGTACAGGGTTACTACACAACCTAGCTACTCAACTCATGGATGCTATTTAGTATAGTTATTAAAGCTATAAGCCGAGAGATAGCCCCACGGAGTCTACCGTCGTTCGACGATAAAGCACTGCAAAGTCATGAATCTTACTCCGATTGTCATCAAATGGTCTCTAAATGTTATGAAACTTGCGCCAATGTATTCTATATTTTAATATGAGTCTAACGATAAATTTATACTAAATTTCAGACTTGGCCAAAAATCAGGTCTAAACGGGCCTAAAAAGGGCTTGCAGGGCTTGCAGGGCTTGCTCGCCGAAATCAAAAATAAATTTTACTATAGAGTTCCCAACGTTACCAAAAACCCATGCTTCAAAATTGAGCATGATTCGAGTGAGGGAAGGGCTTCAAAAAAGTGTGGGAATATTTGACCCTAATGGGGTTAAAGAATCAATCTTTATGGACTTAACATTGGAAGTTTGGTGTATAATTTATACTAGGAACAATGTATCACTGGGTGATGAATTTTCATGGACTACCGTAAACTCAACGAGGCAACCACGGGGATCATTATCCAATCCCCCTTGATAGATTAGATGCTTGATAAACTTGTGGGACAACATTACTTTTTCTTATTGGGAGGATACTTAGTGTATAATCAAATAGATATAGCTCATAAAAATTAGAAGAAGACCACTTTTATATGCCCGTTTGGTACTTACGCTTTCCGGGGTATGCCCTTTGGGTTGTGTAATGCGCCTGCTACTTTCCAACGGTGTATAGTGGAAAATTTAATGATATAGTGGAAAATTTCATTGAGGTATTTATGGAAAATTTTTTGTTTTATGGAACTCTTTTGATGTGTGTTTACAGAATTTGGAAAAAGTCTTAGCAAGATGTGAAGAAACACACTTAGTGTTGCATTGGGAGACATGTTATTTCTTGGTGAAAGAAGGCATTGTTCTTGGGTACAAGATTTCCAAGGCGGGTTTAGAAGTTGACAAGTCCAAGAAGATGTGATTTTAGAGTTACCGCACCTCATCACAGTGAGAGGGTTGAGGAGTTTTCTTGGGCATTAACGGGTTTTATATGAGATTCATCTGTGAGTTCTCTAAGATATCTCGGCTTTGTGTAGACTTCTTGAAAAGGATGAAAAATCTAAATTCTTTGCTGAATTTTTAAAAGCCTTTAACCACCTGAAGAAGACTTTGACTGAGGCTCCGATTCTTGTTGTTCCCAATTGGGAGTTTCCTTTTGAATTAATATGAAATGTGAGTAATACTGCCGTGGGTTCAATACTGGGATAGAGGAAGGGTAATATCTTTTGCTCTATCTATTAGAAAGTCTTTTGATACCGCACAAGTTAACTAAACTATCACCGAAAAAGAGATGCTAGCATTGGTTTATGCATTCAATAAATTTAGGGCCTACCTAGTAGGAACTAAAGTAATCGTGTATACCGATCATGCAACGATTTGGTATTTGTTCAATAAAAAGGATGCAAAACCGCAGTTGATTAGGTGGATCCTGTTGTTGCAAGAATTTGATCTTGAGATTTGAGATCATAAAGGTTGTGAAAATCAAGTGGTTGATCATGTGTCCCAGTTAGAGAATCATGTGCACATTGAGGAGCAGAGGCAAATCAGAGAAGAATTTTCGAACGAAAAACTGATGCACTTATCAATATTACATTTTCCATGGTATGCTAATATAGTATATGTATTAGTAAGTGGATTTTTTCCACCTAGAGTCACAAGTCAACAGAAGAAGCGACTAATTCATGACTGTAAGTTCTATTTTTGTGATAATCCATTCTTGTATAAGCAAGGCCCAGATTATCTCTTCAGGAGGTGTGCCTTAGAGTGTGAGATGCATGAGATTCTTAACAAATGCCATGCTTCACTCTATTAGGGGCATCATGGAGGGAATGCACTGCGCACAAGGTACTTCAGTCGGGTTTCTTTTGGCCATAATTGTTTAAGGATGCTAATGAGTTTGTGAAGAGGTGTTACCAATTTCAAAGGATGGGCCCATCTCTAAATGTCATAAGATGCCATTGAATAATATCTTTGAAATTGAGATCTTCGATGTTTGGGGTATTGACTTTATTGATCCCTTTAAGTACATTCTTGTAGCGGTTGATTACGTATCAAAATAGGTGGAAGCAATTGCACTACCCATGAATGATGCGAGAGTGATATTCAATTTTGTGAAGAAATAGATCTTCACTAGATTTGGCACTCCACGAGCGATGATTAGTGATGGTGGATCACACTTCAGAAATGCATGGTTTAAGGGCTTATTGAGTAAGTATGGGGTGACACAAGGTAGCCACTACCTAGCACCCCTAAACTAGTAGACAAGTGGAGATATCAAATAGGGAGATCAAGCAGATTCTTCTAAAGATAGTCAATGCCCAAAGGAAGAATTAGGCTGAGAAGATCGATGATGCCCTAGGCATATAGAACTGCGTATGAAACTCCTATTGGTACTTCACTTTATCGATTGGTCTTTGGAAAATCCTGTCACCTGCCGGTCAAATTAGAGCATCGCGCATATTGTGATATCAAGAGGTTAAACTTTGAATTCAAGGAAGCCAATAAAAAGAGGATATCACAGCTATGCAAGCTTGAAGAGTTCCAACTCCATGCTTACGAAAATGTCAAAATCTATAAGGAGAAAACTAAGAAATGGCATGATAAGCAATTGGTCAAAAAGGCCTTCGAGTCGGGACAACAAATGCTGCTTTGCAATTCACGATTGGGGTTGTTTCTAGAAAAATTACACCCCAAGTGGATGAGGTCATTCAAAGTTGCAAGGGTTACAAAGAATAGAGCGGTTGAGCTTTAAGACTAAAAGTCCAACCAAACCTTTTTGCCAGTGGGTCAAGCACTATTGGCCCAATATTGATCATGGAGTGACATCCATCGATATGGTGGATGCATGAGATTACCTGGGTCATGCCATATTGTTAAATAAGGCTCTAAGCAGGAGGAAACCTATGATTTGTAAGTAATTCTTGCTTTTTTATGTTTTTAAAGTTTATTAGGTACATAAAGATATGGAAGCCTATAGGTATGGTTAGGATGGAATTTTTAATTAACAAACCAAGTATGGATCAATTACGATGGCAATTATATCATGATGCACATCATGATCATCCACTGGAATGTTAGAGTGCCACCACAATGGGCATCATGACGTGATGCTTATCTTAGTAAGACTCTGGATAGCTGGGGGTCTCACTATAATGGGAATCATGACATGATGCTTATCATGGTGAGACTCTAGATAATTAGAGTTCTATCATGATAGGAATTACGACGTGATGCTTAACGTGATGAGACTCTGGTTACCTAGGAGTTCAATCATGATGGGCATCATGTGTGATACTTATCATGATGAAACTCTGGAATGCTGGGTTTTCCAGCATGAAAGGCATCATGACGTGATGTGTATCGTGATGAGAAACCAATTAGCATAATATTCCATAAAGATACGTATTATGTCATGATGGAGTATTTTTGGGTTTAAAAATTATTAAAACCCAACGAATCTACCGGACCCGGTTGGGTTTTCTTTACATACCCCCATCCCTCATTCCCCACCCATTCTAAATGGCTGCATCTCTTTTTTTTCTCTCCAAAAATAGTCTTTCCCTCTTCTCCCTTCTTCCACTTCCATTGATTCTCAAGGGCAAGATTATCAAGTAAGTTTTTCACCTTTTCTCTTTTATTTCTTTTAGTTTCTAGTAATGGTGTATGTGCTTTTTAAGTAGTCTTGACTATGATTGTGTAGTTAATTATGATAATGATGACTTGTTCTTGTTGTGCTATGCATGTTGTTAAAAATAAATCTTGTTTATGTATCATGCAACTTGGGTTTGAGTTGATGGTATGGAGGGGTTGATGGTGTGTGCAACTTGATGATATTAGGGAGTCAATTTGAATGTCTTACTTATTGGAGATGATGTTGAATGGAATATGAGTTGTCCATATTTAATGTGCAAATAGTTTATGTCATTTAGTTTATTTCATTTTTAGTGTATTTTTATGCCTTTTTCATACACTTAACATACCTTGCACATTATTGAGACTGAATTGGTTTGAGTAATGAACATTGATCCATAGTGACTGCATAATGCACATTATAGAGGGAAGTCTAAGTACCTTGCAGTTGTATGACAAGTGTAAATTGTGCTTTTGTTGCAATTTAGTTGTGTTGATATGTATGGGATAAGTATGGGGTGGTTTCAACCATCCCACCATTGTATGTCATATGACGTATGTGTTATTGCTGAATGTGTAGGTGTTTGGTAGTGATATAATCAATTAATTGGAGGATGTAACTAAGTTCATAGGATTATGTGAACATATATACGCACTTGGTTTTGAATTGTAATCGTTAGGGGAAGTATGATGTACTCTATAAATATTGACTGTCAAGTGTGTGATGTTTTCAAGCTTAAGTGTGGGATGGTACCCCCACCAAGTTTTATTGTCTTATGTGTTCCTATGGATATACTAATATTTTTCATTATTTATAGAAATATACCTCCGAAATCCACCAAACCAGTCCTCCCTTAAAAAGTGGCCATGATTGGGTCCAGTTCTTCTTGGGAAAGCTCAAAAAGATCCCGTACTTCTTCTACCGAGGAGCTACCTCTTGTGGTACGTCCTAAGGTGAAACATCACAGGTTTGGCATTGCTGTTGTAGCAAATTTGGGAAAGAATTGATACCGACAAACCTCTATAGCCTGGTACCTCCTTGTTGAGTGGATTGATAGGGTCAGTTTGGCTATAGAGCTGCCATTGATTTTCAACAGGGTTTGTAAGCTCAACTTGGATTTCATCTTCAAGGATCAGGGTGAGTGTAATATCGACTTGGTCTGGGAATTCTATGTAAATTAGAATCTGAGGAGATTGATGAGGTAAGGGTGTGAGGGCATACTTTCTGGATAACACCGACCTTTGTAAACAATCTATTGAACACAAATGATGAGGTTGACATGACACCGTTAAGAGAATTATAAAGGCACCCTCTATATCAACAGATTCGTACAACCTATGTGGTGTCAACTCACAGGAATGATGGATTCGGGATGCTCAAGGTCACCACTCAACCCTTTCCTTTTCTCATTTTAACAAGGAATCCTACTGTTGCTTGAAATTATCAACCATTGTGTAATACTGATTAACCACTACACCACTATGATTCGAAGCATAGTATGCCTTATCTATGCACTGATGACAGGCATGGAAATTAATATTAGTAGGGTAATTCAAGCTTCAATGAAGAAAGAAAGATATAGTCAGTGGTGGAGGTACAACTTTAGGAGAATGATCACCCGATCTCTGTGTGGACAAGAGATTGAAGAAGATTCGGCAGATGCCATCCATCCTATGCTAGCTAAAGTTTTGGATGTGACTAAAAGTAAGGTTTCAGTTGAGCGTGGCTGCGGAAAAAAATTGACGCAGTAGGAGTGCAACACTATGTACGAAAGCTATTTTGGTTTCATGTATGGAACAAAAATATTAGGGTTACGAATCAACAGTAGGCCTGTAATGGAAGAAGATATAGATGTAGTGCACATACAATACCCACTGAATGATCATGCCCGTATAATGTGCAGGATTTTCCTACTTTTGTTGAGCCCATTGAGAATGATGTCTTCACTGAAGATGAATATGCACAGAGGGGACTCTGATGTTGAGGAGGAGAGTAATGATGAGGAAGGAGATACTGTGCGAGATTCTGGTCCAACGGGTGAGGAAGAAGGCCTTCACATCTCCGACCCAGAGGACTTGGACGTCTGACTAGGGAATTTTAACCCTTATCTTATTATATTTTGTGAATTGGGATAGTTCTTGATATTTAAGTGTGGGATAGGGCTATAAATATCATTTTTATTATTATAGGGGTGTGATGGTATGACTAGGGTTGTTAAATTTAGTTTTTTTTTTGTTATATTGTACTTTTTTTTTTTTTTGGTTTTGTTCTTTTTTATTTTTGTTGGTATTATGCTTTTTAATTTTATTGGTTATGTAATATTTATTTTTAGTTTGTGTATTTTAGGTTTTTTATGTTAATTTTTCAATTTTATTTTGCTTTTGGGGTTCCTTAGTTTTATTCGCCGGCTCTTTTCTAAGGATAGCCCTTTGATCCAGAATAGATACTTATTTTTGTTTATTTTCTTTTCTTTTTCATATAGAATAAAGGACTTTTCCCGATGATGGATGGATGATGACTGTCTTAAGGGAAATTAGTTTTAGATAGAATAGAATAGGTGGAACCCTGCAATGGCTGCAACACTTAGTGCATTAGATAGTGTTCCTAACTTTGTAAAAAAAAAAAATAGCTTCGAACTACAACTGACTGCAATGAGTAGGTTACCGGGTGAGATATACACATAATATAACTCTTATCACTAAACGGTATTATGGCTTAATAATGAAATATCATTTACTTTGTTCTTATTTAGGACTCAACTTTTGTGTAATGCTAGTCGATCTAATGTGCCAAGTGAGGTGAGATTCTTGCATTTTTCATGTCATGTATCTTAGTCTAGAACTTTCCCTACATGTTATCGAGGCGAAATAAAAAGTATTGCTTTGACTAGAAATTGATATAGGCCCTTGTTCATATGTTCTGTAAAATTTTAGCCTACTCAGATATAGTATCACTAGTCAGCCCTTTGAGCCTATTTCTTATTCTTTGGTAGTCGTAACTTTGCCTTAATCCTACTTATGGAATCCCTATTTTTGCACCCTGCTTTCTTTAGCATCAGTACAGAAGCTGTGATTAGAGTTGCAAATATGAATAATGGAAAAAGGAGAAAAGAAATGGGTACCAATGAGCATAATATGGTAAAAAGACCCTCTTATATAGAGTGCATACATGCTAAGAAAAAAACACAGAAAAAAATGACAAGAAAAATAAAGAAAAAGATAAAGTGTTCAGAATAATGAAAGTGAGAAAGGAATTCTTAGAAAAGGGTGAGTTTGTTAGTAAGAAAAAGATTTGAAAAAAGATAAATAATGAAGTAAAGGATTAATGGTCGTTGAAAAGTATAAAGTGTAAAGTGCTTAGGGAAGTTTAAGTCACTTTTATAAAGTTTCCTTACTCATCCCTTAGCCTACATTACAACCCACTAAAGTCATATTTGATTCTAGTTAATGCATTCTTAATTGGAGGAAATGTACACAATGGGAAAGCATATGGTACTCTATGCATGCATGTGGATTCTTTGTGAGTGTGAGAGTCGGGTATAATTGCTAAAAAGTCCTTAAAACGATAGTCAAGTCTATGAATTGACAAGAGTGTGGACTATTTTTTTTTGTGAGGGAACACTTGGGGAGTGATAGTATACACAATTGGTTTGTTTAAGTTTCAAGTTGGCCTACAAATCCAAGTTGTGTTGATTAATGTATTAGTGTATATTCTTTGTCTAGGGATCTATTGTATTTCTTTTTGGTTAATGGTTTAAAGTGTGTAAGTTTCCAATTAAATTTTTAGGACATAATTAATATATCATGTGAATTCGATCATTGACTTTTAGGTTGGTTTCGTGTGCGTAAGTAATTTTTTGAGGAAGAACAAAAGTATAAGTCTGGGGTGGTGATCTTAGGCATATTTATATGCCTTAAAGCCATTTAATTCCCATGTTTTGACTTAGTTTCGAGAATAATTACGTTCTTGTTGAGTATCTTGTTATCAAATACGTGTGTAGCATTACTAACCCATACGATTAGCCTATTTTAGGTATATATGGAGCCTTGGGTAATATAGATCAAGCGAGAATTGAAGATGGAATGAGCAGGGAAGAAATGTAGGAAAATTGGCCCTATCACGATAGGGATCACAATGTGATGGCTTGCCCATCACGATTGGGATCACGTCGTGATCCCCTGTTCAGTCAAGCAACAAAAGTCTCTAACTTGCAGGATTAGTTGAGTGCAGTTTGATCTTTTCACTTGGGAATCTATATAAGCCTTAGGGTGGCATTTTTGGTCAGTGTGTAGCACTTTGGAATTGAAAACATCAAGTAAAGGAGATTCAAGCAACCTAAGGTTATCTATACGTTCAATTCTTGTACGTAATTGCTATGAATGTTATTTTCTGAATTGAACATGAGTTTTCTTGGCTAAATACTCTTGTTTTAGGGTTGTGGTTTGCACATGGTGTATTGAAATGATTTGATATAAAGTAGTAATTGTTTCTCATCATTGATTGTTCTTATGCTTTATAATAAATGTGTTCTAACTACTTAACCACCATTAGAATAATTGCATAGCTCTATAGTTTCACCAATCCGATAATCTTATGAGTGGAATGAGAGTGTAAGAAGTGAGATTGTGGTTGTGAGTCTAATATAAGAATAACAACATAATTTGCAACTAATACATAATCGTGTACTAGTGCTCCACTTGGTTAAATCGGGAACATAATGATACTGCATTTATAATAAGTCACAACAACATATGTCGATCAAAGTAGTTGTGTGTTTATATAAATAGTGAGTAGAAGACTATAAATCCCTAATCATAACTTTAACCTCAGAATCATCAATTAGAGAAATAGTTATCTTTATAGAGAATCAAGACTATTTATAAATGTGCGTAGTGCCATAGCCCTGGAACAATTGCTTATATCAATAATACTTTACTGTTTCACCTCGTCTCATTTACATATCCATCGTTACAAGAGAATAATACAAAAATACCTATTTCTTTTATTGTTACATTAAATTGCATATATATATAAAGTTTATTGCAAGAATCATTTATGATAGTAATTCATAATTCCAAGTCCCTATGGGTTCGATATATGGCTTGAAAGAGCCACTATATTACTTGTTAGACCACATACACTTGTATGTATGCTGGGAAGACAAAAAAAATTTGGCACCATTGCGGGGGACTTAGCAATTAGTTAGTTTTTAATTCTTGTAAGATATTTTCTATTATGCAATTGTTAACAACTTGATCTTAGCTGTTCAATTTTTCAGGCATTATTATCGATAATATGGCATGGAATAGAGATTTGGTGGAACCCTATCAGGAACTAGAATACTTTATACATCAACAATGACGAACGGAGGTGTTCTCTCATTCCGTTCCACATGTTCAACTGGATCAACCAACTGTAGTTAGTGCTTGCAGAAATGGCAGCTCCAAGATCAGTACGTGAGATAGCCATTCCAAGGCCATAAATTCCACCTTCATCATACAGAAATCAACACCTGGAGGTAGATTTGAGCTAAAGAAGAATATGGTGCAATTTTTGCACACTAGTCGGCAATTCAATGGTCTTGCTCATGAGGATCTGCAGCAGCATATCCAGAATTTTTTGGAGATTAGTGATACATATATTCCAATAGGAGTCTCACCAAATTATGTGAGGCTCACGTTATTCCCATTCTCCTTGATGGGTGACAAATAAAAGGTGGTTAGCTGTAGAACCACCCAATTCTATCAGTTCATGGAAGGACTTAGCAAGGAAGTTCTTGATCAGATTCTTTCCATCTGGGATAATAGAACGGCTGAGGAGTGAAATCCTCAGTTTCAAACAAAATTCAGGAGAAAATCTCTACCAAGCTTTGGAGAGGTTCAAAGCATTGCTTAGAAATTTTGCAAATCATCAGCAATCCAAAAAAGTATTGTTGCATACTTTTATTGAGGCCTTGAAACCCAATTCAAAAATATTTCTAGACTCAGTAGCTGGGGGACAAGCCTTGAAGCATACATATAATGAAATGTGGAAATTATTGAATAGGATTGCCATAGTTAATCCAGACTGGAATGGAGATGGGTCAAGAGTGAGTGGTAGGAAGACTACTGCAGGAGTTATGGAGTTAGATGCGGTCATAGCTTTGTCAGCATAAATTTCATCTCTCCAAAACATGTTTGCAAAAACCTTTGGTCAGCAAAAACAGCAGGTTACAGTGAATGCAGTTCAATCACAAGCTATGAGTTCGTGTGAGATATGTAGGGGAGGCGATCATACGTTTGATATATGCAGGGCCAACCTTGATTCAGTCAACTTCGTATGTAATTTGCAAGGGATCCAAGGACAGAAATCCTATGGTAACACCTACAACTCATGTTGGAGAAACCACCTAAATTTCTCTTAGGCTGGAAATTAGAATCAGCAACAGTAGCATGGTCCAGGTTAGTATAGGAACAACCAAATAAATCAGCAAAAGGGACACAGATTCAATTAGCAAAATTTTAGTAATCCACATAGCATGCAACCTAGTAACAATGTAGAAGAGATGCTTAAAAATTTACTAGAGGGACAGGCATGAGCTAATGAGAGACTAGAAAGGTTCGAAGAAGATATGAAAAATCAGCAAACGGCTACGCAGCAGATGGGGAAATTGGCTGTGTCATAAAATACAAGGCCCCAGAAGGGTCTACCAAGTAACACAGACCAAAACAGATCATGGGGAGACACCACAAACATGATGGATGTGTGATACGTGCGAGGCAACCCATGCTTTGTAATTATTTTCTTTTTTTATTTGTTCCTTTTTTTGTTTATAAATTTTTCTGACATTTAATAGGTGCACAAAGATATGGAAGCATTCAGGCATGTGTAGAATGAAATTTGACTTAAAAATACTAAGTATGGATTGATCACGATGGCTATCTATAATGACCCTCATGGTCATTTATGATAAATACACAACGTTTTTCATTCTAGCATATTCTGATAGTTGCACCAAGTCTTTTATGACTTCCTGGGAATGGTAGTTAATATCCATGGTGAATCAATTGAGAGATATCTCAAATTGCCTATTTAGAGCCTAAAATAAAATACTCGATGACCAAAGTTAACTTTCTTTCAAGACCAGCTCAACATTAAATTTTGATAGTTTCGTTAGCTACGAAATATCAAATAAAGTCAAGATTGACCTTAATTTTGTGTTTTGGAGTATTTATTTAAATTTATGTCAATTTGTATATTTTAGTTAAGTTTATGGCCTAAAGTGGAGCTTGGGTGGTATTTCAATATTCTGATTGTCAGATCAAAAATCTAACACTTCCATCAGCATTGGAATGGTAAATTTAGGCTAGGAAGGGTGGTGCTGTTTCTGGTAGTACGTCTGTTGTGGTTTTTAGTACCTTGGTGGAGAAGTGTGTTTTTTTCTATCTTTGGTTTGAGGGGACATTTTATGTAAATGACCTCAGATGGCCATTTCGACAATTCCATTAGATCCAAAATATCATTTCCATGTTGTATACATTTTTGTTTGTTGAAATTGGACACAGGAAACTCATTTTAGACCCATCAAAATCCTTAATTAAGCTGGTACAAAAACTCCAGGAACAAACCTCCTCAAAGACGGCGGTACGCGTCTTCAGAGGTCACCCCAGCAAGCCAAGATCCACCCAGGTAAGCTCACCCCAGTGAGCTAAGTGCAGCCCCAGCGACCCTTTTAGGCACCCCAAGTTTTATTTAGCTGCAGCCCTTCACTTATTCCATTTAGAAAACCAAAAAACATGATTTTACCTCAAATTCAAAGGAAGAAACTTTAGAAATAATACTTCAATTTTGAAGATAAATTTCCCAAA
>JBDJHY010164676.1:0-12507 GCA_039654485.1 Withania somnifera | reverse complement strand
TCATCATCTCAACTCTTTCCAAGGATCATATCCCTTGGATTGCACCAATTCCTTAAATGGTTGGTTTCTTCATCTATAAATAGACTAACCTTAAAAGAAGTTCTCTACGCTCAATAAATCCATTACCACTTGTATTCTTTGCTCTACTATTAACAAGCATTGTATTACTTAGTGTATTATTGTGAAAACAAAAAAACAGATGAGCAAAAGATTGGTGAAGTATAGCATCAAAACAATTGAGTGAAAAGAAAAGAGAGTGCGGAGAGAGACTTACATAATACTCAACAAATTGTAATGTAATGCCCTGGATCTTACCCCCTAGGCATGAAAGGCATCCTTAGCTACAAAAATTCCCTAACAACCTTGGAAGAACCACTTGTACCATGCAAAGATGTACTCACACCACTCAGCAAAAGAAACAATAATAAGATCAAAAATGTAATGGGCATCTTACAATAATTAATAAATAGTCTCAAATCGAATAGATAATCTCAACTCTCAAAACCATACATCTCAGTCTGAAAGCCTCATCTAACTAAATGATAATCTGTTAGCACAAGAGTTTACTAGATAGTCCCTAATAAATAAAATAATAAATAAATGAAGACTCGCCAATCCACAAATCTTCTAGGAATACAAGTAGTGTCAACCTCGAAAATCCAGATGGCTGGCAATATCTGCATGGGGATAAACAGATGCAACAAGAGTAGAATCAGCACAAAAAATATGTACTGAGTACGTGAGCAGGTATAAAACAGGCTATAAAGTATAATGATAAGTACTATGCAATGGATGAACAATAAACCTCAACTTTAGTTCTAACTAAAATAAGAAATATAGAAGTTTATAGTGAAAACAGTTAAAAAGATCATATATCAAGTAAACTCAATCTATATAACTTAACTCATCAGATTTTATAAAAAGATAAAGACTTAGTTAAAACATAATTTCTCTCTCTTTCTTTCAAAATATCCAATTTTAGATTCTCTTTAAGAGTTTCTATAATCGACATACCTCAAGTCATAAAGATAAAGTCCACATATTACCTTGTATGTATGGGCTCTCATACCCCGCCAGGGGATGAGACACTCTCTCTAGTGGATCCAACTAGATACAAGGCACAACTTAGTGGTACCAAAATAATACCCTACGCTGACTATGCATGTTAATGGGTATTGCGACCTTCTATCCTACCCTCGGTGCTAATACTCCTACCATAAAAACATTTACTTTATCAGGCTTCTTAAGAAGATTTATGGAACTCAACCTTGCGGAAAACCACTAACCAGGATATAACATTCATTCATTATCACTGATCGGGTAAACTTAGTCCATTATGACTCTTCATTTACATTCTATTGTTCAGCTTATCAATTAAGCAATAAAACATTACTTCTCTTCAATTGGGCATACTTAAACAAAATTGTTCAATATAAACATGCTTCATATTTAATTTTAATTCTCAAAATAATGTAAAAATTCAAGTAATTATGACATTTTAATTCCCAATTTGAGTTTTAGGAGTAAACCTTGAAAACAATGCTTAATTCATACTTCAAAGCTTCTTTTTCTTTTACTTCAGTTTCGAAATTATGCCAAGTCATGATGACTTTCATAATTAATAATCGTCATGAAAATTTCATAATTATAACTCAAGAACATCAAGTAAATTAACAATTCAGAAAATCATAGTGTGTAGATTTAAACAAGAACCCCTTAAGTTGCTTCTACATCTTCAAAACCTTACTTGGAAAAGGATTTTTGGTAACAAGGATAAAAGGAGTCCTTTTTCATAGACCACATACCTGATTAGAAGTACCTTGATGGAGAAAAATCAACAATCAAGCTGCTATAGAGAAATCTCTATGAAAAACCTAACTTTGCCTCTTTGGAAAAGTTTGAATAAAATCTCTTCTTTAGATAAATTGGCCAAAAAAATGAATGAAATTAGGGCTTACGGTATTTATATTGTCATGTTTAGAATCTAAAATGCCATGGGTCTAATCCAAAAATTCAAGGAATTGCCAAAAATACATTCATTAAACGTACAAAAAGGTTACCAAATTCATATCAGGGCTCGTGAAGTGCGTATTACTGAGTTGTGAAGTGAAGTTTGTTCACTGGGATGCGGCTTCCAACCACGAGACCTCTTTCATGACTCGTGGTATTCAATTGTATGACTTGTGGGGGTAGGGTCATATTAAAGGGACAGAGAGTTTGGTTTTCACCTTAACAGCACGATTTGGAAGCACGATTTGTGATATACAACAGTACAAGTAATGGTTTGGTTTTTGTGGAACCTTCACAGCAATTGTACAATCTTTGGTTATACAATATGGTTTAGGATCATAACTCGTGCTACTTCAAACCATGAGTCGTACTACTTTAAACCATGAGTCATGATCCTTCACGGGATACTTGGGAAAATTTTCATTGTTGTACATACTTTAGTAAATGCCTATAACTTTTTACTCAAAACTCAAAATGACATATGATTTATTTCCATGGAAAATAGACTCAAATACCTTTCTGTTTATCACTTTATATCTCACCTAACTCTTTATATATAAGGATATATGATCATTTAAAAGTAGAATCATTCATGAAGTAACGTCAAAACTAAACCGGTAGGAAAGGCCTTGAACTCAACTTTATGTTAAAAGCTTCTTATGATATTGATCACCTCAAACAGTCATCGCACGCTTTATTCAGAATTTTATCACCTAAAATCAAGTGGAAATTCTTAGTAATCAAACAAAATCACGAACATAGAATGGTTAAAATTGTCTCAAATTTCAGGGTGTCACAATTATATCTCAGTCCAGTTATATATTTAGTTTAGTAATAGTTTATTTATGCATTGCATTATAATTTTACATGCTCAATACATTTCAATTGCTGACCATATATTTTCTTTTGTTACACTGTATCATAATGAATATCTGGCTTGCCTTCCACTCTTTCATGGTTGGTTGGATTATCTACACCTCAGACTAAATGGTGAGTCCTTATATTTTGAGGACTAAGATTTATTCAAGCTTGTGTCCTTACTTTAGTTTCAACACTCTGTGTAAAAATAATTGAGGATTTTTCCCAGCAACCTATTTTTTAGTACTAGACTAGCTTTAGGAAAAAAGTGTATTAGTTATCCAAAATTTACAACTCTGTGATATTATATAGCTTTGAGTTATTACTGTTTATGTCTTAACCACTATTTCTGCAAAATTGTTATGCTTGTATAGTGAATGTCAAATCAAAGGGTACACTAAGGCCACTTTGTGGTTCTGAGATCCATGCTTTTTTGTAATGTTCCGAACTTGACTTAAGCTTCCAAAACTTGTTCTAAGGATGATTAAACTGAAAGTTATTCCCAGGTAGCCACGAATGTGGACTATGACTAGTAAGATGTCACTCTATGAGTCATGAGGTCCATTAGTGGTGTGAAACCTTATATTTTTATGTTCTGTAAATTTTCTACGAGTTAGTAATATGACCAATGATGTAAAGATCACGACTTCATCTTGTTGATCAATACTTTGAGTTCTAGAAGTTTGATTTTCAGTTTGATTCCCACAATACCACTTTGCGAGTCTTGAAATGTCACACCATAACTAGTAGTGTGAACTCGTAGGGTGAGTATCAATTCCAGCAGCCAAAGTTCAAACCATGACTTATAACACGAGTCATAAAATGGCACTCCACCAGTCATGCGTGGGCTCGTGGTCCACTCCAAAAAAAATTTTAGATATACTAATAAAGGGCCATTTTGTAATTTTCCTTTTCACCTAATCCAATGTTGTTTTGGTATTGAAAGGGGTAATATAAATACCGCAAACACTTTATTCTCTTTATTTTTCACTTAATAAAATCAAAGTTGCGGTTCCTGTCAAATGTTTCTCTGTAAGGTCAAGAAGAGGCTAGGTTTTCTCCCTTAAGGTTCAAGAAAGATTCTGCAAGTTTTAGGTATGTGGGTTACGAGCAAGGGTTTTTTAAATTTTGCTTCATGCTATAACATAGATTCCAATGATGAAACCCCAAATTTTTTATTTTGATGAAATTATTTATTCTCGCATTCTCTTAATTATTATTATTATGGATTTGCACGACTTCATGACATTATAGCTTGTAAATTTAAGAGTTTATTGTTGAAGTATGCTCTGCATAATTTTCTCAAAAATTAGAAAGCATATTCAAGGTCATGGTTATGAGTCCTTACATGAGAATTATATTTACTGTTCATGGTTTCGTAAAAATTACCATAAATGGTTGTAAAGGTTCATGGTTTGGTCAGTTATAAGGTCAAGAACATCCTTTAGGATTCTTGTCAGATTTTACAGTAACAAATTAATGGTTGACTTTTAAAGTATAAATCTGGTTCATAAGTTAGTTCAATTCAAATAAGTTTTAAGTATAATAAGTTCAATTGATTGAAATAATTTTTAAGTATAATAATGAGACAGTGACATGATAGAGGAAGTAATAAGTTCATGAGTTAATGGACCCTTTTATAGTTAATATGGTTAGTTCTGGGAGTAGTATTAGCACCAAGAGGGTTTGGGTGACTTAACTCGAATCCCATAAACTACATTGCCAAATCTAGGAAGTTCATGGCCAGTTGCGGCGTTTATAGTTCATCGCTTAGTGAATCCACTATGAGATAGTTCATCGTCCTTACATTGGAATATTTTGGACCCCACCCAGCATATGGACATATGTTAAACCTCATAGCCACGTGCACGAGAAATATCAGTTATAGAACTTCCTAGGTCAGTCATGTGTCAGTTTGAGGTGAAAGAAGTTTTCAACTAAAGTACATTTATTACTTGGTTACAATTGTTGGAACTTGCATTGTTATTGATTTATTTGATTTAGTATGGTAATTTGACAATACTTGTTCATGCATTGAACAGCTACTAAATGCTTTTTTCTTTATATAACCTGTATTATCCTTACTCATATATTCAGTACATTTCACGTGCTTACTACATACTTTTGTGCTACATGTTTACCCCATGCAAATCTTACCAGTCATCCAGACACTTATGGTTGACTTGGATCTGCATTCTTAGAAGTTAGGAGAGTGGTGAGTCCTTATTTCTTCGGGGACCCATAGATGGAGATTTATTCTTTTATTTTGTCTAGGGCTAGACTGTTAGCATTATTATTGATTTTGTTATTTGGAGATTAACTAAGGATCTTGTCCCAGCAGTCAAGTACATATCATATAGTAGATTTCAAATTAAACGTAAATTAGTATTGGACTTGGGTTTATCATTTTATTGATATATTAATCACTGCCTAACATGAGGTCCACTATTTATTTCTGTTATATTGTGTTGCTTTCAATAACTGTGAATGTGTAGAACATTATATGATCCAAGGATCTATCTAAGGTTGCTAAGGCAACTTAGTGGATAAGGATTCTAGTCTCGCCTAGGGTGACTCCGGAGCAGGAAAAACTTTATATCTGAGCAATAGTCTTAAAGTGTCCTAGGATATTTGAAAGCAGTGTTAGATAGAGTTTTTGTTATGGTTATGAACGGCAGCATACTTATAACTAAGAGCCCACTGAGCTTGTAAAAAATGTTTTCCTTTATTCATGATTCTATTTCATAATTTGGAGTTTAACTTCATGATTTATCATCTGATTCTTACTTTACGCATTTCAAAATTGAGGTTAGTAGAATTAGGCTCCACCAGTTCTAGAGTATGAGTAGCCAGGCGATATCACCAATGCTGAGATTTGAAATATAATGCATCCACTTTCTCATACAGTGGTAGCACAGGCTCAGCAACCAGCTCAGGATCCAGTAGTTCAGCTAGTTCTTCTTGATATAGGAATATTAAGGGTGAGAGAGTTCCTAAGGCCGAATCCTCCTAGTTCCATGGTTTGAGAGCTGGAGAGGATTCATTGACAAGGTTTGTTGGATTTGTAAGATGATTGTAAGATATGGATAGGGTTGACTTGGCAGCATATCAGCTGAAATATGTTTCTAGGTACTGGTATGATTAATAGAACAAGAATAGAGGAGTAGGTGCAACCCTAACTTCTTGGTATTAGTTTGAGGCAGCAATTATGGGTAAATTCTTCCCTCGAGAAAAGAAGCTTGAGAGAACTAGAGAGTCTCTAAGTTTGGAGCAAGGCTCCATGAAGGTTTTTGAGTATAGTATGAGGTTCATTAACCTCTTTAGATATGCTCCATAAATGGTTGTAGACATGCATAATAGGATGGATATGTTTATTGATAATCTTTCTCCTCAAATGATTTAGGCAGGAAGGGCAGCTATGCTTAGTAGTGATATGTACATCGGTAGGTTAATGGTCCATTTAGAGTAGATTAATAAAGATAAAGCAAAGTAAAGATAGAGTGCAAAAAGTAAGAGGGCAAAGACTAGTCATTTTGAGTCCAGTCAGCCTAAGTCTAGTGGTGGACTTAGACTACAGAAGTAGGGTTCGATGGTACCATTTCCTTCCTCATTTGGTGCTCCATCACAAGGTTTCAAATAGCCTCAAAGTCAGTAAAACAACATAGGTTAGAAAGCTTCACAGGGTAGTGTGACAAGAGGAGCACTCACCTGGTGTATGGTAATAATCATTCTGCCGGTTGTATGGTTGGATAGCATAGATTCTTTGGATGTGTCCAGGTAGGTCATACTCTTAGAGATTACCTTCGAATGGCTGTTTTGGATGTGTCACCAAGCCACATTATTAGGGATTATCCCGTGGCTAGACTGAGAGGTGGAAATGATAGAGCTCAGCCTAATACATCCGCAACACACCCAATTTAGTAGGGTGTTTCTTCTTCTACTAGTGGTGCAAAAAATCCAAAAATTTTTGTATGTTTTGGTCTCCAGATAGGAGAAGGAGCAAACAATAGATGTTGTGACAAGTATGTTGGAGGTTCATGGAATCGATGTTTATGCACTACGAGACCCTAAAACTACCCTATTATTTGTATCACCGTATATTGCTAAACAGTTTGGTGTAAGTCCTGAAATACTATTTGAGTTTTCACTATTTCTACACATAATGGTGATCCTATCATAGCTGAGAGATTCTATCATAGTTACCCTGTGTTTGTTTTGGGTATGTTTGTTCAAGATGATATTCATGACTTAGACATGGTAGACTTTGATGTTATTCTGGGCATGGTTTAGCTCCATTCATGTCATGTTGTTGTCAATTGTAGGACTAGAGTTGTCCATTTCAAAATTCCTGATAAGCCTATTCCAGAATGAGAAGGTTACTCCTAGGGGTAGGTTAATTTCCTATTTGAATGCTAGAAATATGATCTCTAAGGGGTGTATTTACTACTTAGCCGGAGATAAGTATTCTAAGTCCAAGGCTACTGATATTCGATCAGTCTCAGTTGTCAGAGAATTCATTGTTGTATTTCCTTAGGAGCTACTCAAAGTTTATTTTGATAAGGAGATAGACTTCGGTATAGACCTCTTTCTGGGAACTCAACCCATTTTTATTTTTTCAAATACGATAGCACAAGCTAATCTAAGAGAGTTGAAAGATCTTTTAGCAGATCACTTAGACAAGGGTTTTATTTGTCCAAATAAATCTCCCTGGGGTACTATTATCTTGTTCATGCATAAGAAAGATGGTTTCCTCCGTATGTATATTTATTACCATTAGCTGAATAGAGTCACAACCAAGAATAATACCCAATTCTAAAAATTGATGTTGTGCTTGATCAGCTACAAAGTGCTCTCCACTTTTCAAAAAATGATCTTTGTTTTGGATACATCAGTTTAAGATCAAGGAGGTAGATATTCCAAAGATAGCTTTCAGATTTCTTTATGGAAACTTTAAGTTTGTGGAATGTCTTTCAATTTAACTAATGCTCATACGACTTTAATGGAACTCATGAACAGGGTGTTCAAAATATTTGGACATGTTTTCTATTGTTCTAATTAATGATATTCTAGTTTACTCCAAAAGTGAAGAGGAGCATACAGACCACCTTAGAGTTGTTCTTCAGATCCTTAGAGAGAGTCAGATTTACGATAAATATTCAAAATGTGAGTTCTAGTTGTAGATAGTTACCTTCCTTGGTCATATCATCTCCAGTGAGGGTATTATGGTAGATTCGTAAAAGATTGATTCAATCAAAAATTGGCCGAGACCAACTTGTCACTCAAACCAATCTGCGATTTTTCTTAGAACAAGGTGAATTTTGAGTGGTCATATGCATGTGAGAAGAGTTTTCAAGACATGAAAACTAAGTTGACTTCATCTCCAATTTTGACCTTATCAGAGGATTTTGAGGATTTAATCATTTATTGTGTGCTTCCATATTTGGTTTGGATTTTTGTTTATGCAGCATGGTAAGGTGGTACTATATGCTTTGATGCAGCTTAAGGTTCATGAAAAGAATTATCCCACTCATGATCTTAAGCTAGCAGCTAGGTTTTTCTCAAAAGTTATGGAGGCACTACTTCTATGGAGTGCATATAGATGTCTTCACTGATCATAAGAGTCTTCAGCATGTGTTTGAGCAAAAAGATTTAAATCTTAATCAGAGAGGTAGTTAGAGTTACTGAAGGACTATGATATGACAATTATATACCATCCGGATAAGGCCAATGTAGTGTCTAATGCCCTTAGAAGTTTATCCTTGGGAAGTTTGTCTCATGTTGATAAAAATAAGGGAGAGTTGGCTAGAGAGGTACATAGGCTTGCACACCTTGGGGTTATACTAGTTGGTAAATGTGCTTATGCTTACGCAGAATGCTTCTGAATCATATCTTGTAGTAGAGGTGAAAGAGAAGCAAGATAGTTATCTAGTATTGGCTCAACTGAAGAGTGTAGTACAGGATTAGAATGTTTGAGTTTTCTCCCAAATGTGAGATGGTGTTCTTTGTAATCAGGATCACCTATGTGCTCCACCAGTTAATGGGTTGAGAGGGAGAGGATCTTTTCATAGGCTCATAGTTCCAAATATTTTGTTCATCCTGGGCCACTAAGACGTATAGATATCTGAGGGAAGTTTATTTATGGAATGGTATGAAGAAGGACATAGCCGAGTTTAGGGCTAAGTGTCCTAATGTCAGTAGGTTAAGGTAGAGCATCAAAGAACAGCTGGGGAGTTGCAGAGTTATGATATTCTGACATGGAAATAAGCAGTGATCTATATGGATTTTGTCATCGGTTCACCATTGGCCCAAAAGCATGATTTATATGGGTGATAGTAGATCGAATGTGGTAGGATGTACTTATAGAAGATTGTCAAGATGCACTATTTCATATTGAGGTACTCAATTTACATCACAGTTCTTGGGATTTTCTAAAAGGGTCTCGGTACTTCATTAAAATCTGACATTTCAAACATTGATAGATAGTTCGACTGAGAGAACCATTTAGACATGGAAAGAAATATTGAGGGTATGTGCAATCTATTTCAAAGGCAATTGGGATGAGCACTTGCCGTTGATTGATTTTGCATACAACAGCAGTTATCACTCTAATATCGAGATGGATCCATTTATGGCACTGTATGTGAGGATATGTAGAACTTTGATTGGTTGGTTTAAGGTAGGTAAGTTAGCTAAGGTAGGTCTAGATATTTTTCATAATATGATATAGAAGGTTCAGATTATTGAAGAAAGGTTGAAGGCAGTTAAAAGCAGACAGAAATCTTATGCGGATATGAGAAGAAAATAGCTTGATGAGGGTGATTGGGTGTTTTTGAAGGTGTTTACTATGAAGGAAGTCATGAAGTTTGATAAGAAAGAGAAGATGAGTCTTCATTATGTCGGGCCCAATTAGATTGTGAGAATGGTACTCAATGGTGCCTATCAGTTAGACCTTCCAGCAGAATATGAAGAGGTCCCCCTTCAGATATTAGATAGGTAGGTTCACAGATCAAGAAATAAAGAGATACGTTCAATTAAGGTTCATTGAAGGAACTAGTCAGTTGAGGGAGTTGCATAGGGGGCGGAGGCAGGCATGATGAGTAGATATCTAAACCTGTTTCCAGCTAGTTTTGCTTCAATGTAAGGTAATAGCCTCTCCATTTGGCTTTTCCTTAATCCGTTCATGAGCATGTAACATGTAGTTGTAGAATTGCATGATTTCCCATGAGTACTTGTGCTTTAATTATTAAGTTCATGATAGTTTAAGCTAGTTTTAGTAGCATACATGTCATTTACCTGATTTATAGTCTAATCAGAGTTGGTAGGTTCTTAAAATGTCTTGAGTTTGTTAACAGCCTTCCTATCATCTTGTAGTCTATTCTTACTCTTATCCTGAGCTAAATATTTCAATCACGGATGAATGATCTCAAGGGGGAGATATTACAATATCACATACTTGACTTAAGCTTCCAAACCTTTTCAAAGGATGATTAAAGTGAAAAGTTATTCCTGGATGGCCATGAGTTTGGACCACAACTCATAGAGTGTCACTCCATAAGTCATTAGGTCTTTTGTGGTGTGACACATGTTGCGTCCAAACACACACGCAAGTGTACGCAATCATACAAGTAATATAATGGCTCTTTTGAGCCGGATATCGAACCCTTAAGAACTTGATATTATACTATTATGGTAGATGAATCTTGTAGGCAATTCAATATTTATGAAACAGTGTGTAACAAGATAAAGGGTTTGGTTTTATACTATTCTAAACTTTAACTACGAGAAATTAAATGCTACTTGGAAATAATTAGAAAGTGATAACAATAGGGACGAACATTCTAGGGTTATAGCATTGTACACATTCATGCATTATCTCAGCTTTCCAAAAAGTAAATAAGACTTGGAAAGAATTAGCAAGTGTTAACAATAAGGACGAACATTCCAGGGTTATGGCATTATACACATTCATGCATGATCTCAACTTTCCATAAAGTAAATAAGACTTGGAAAGAATTATCAAGTGTTAACAATAGGGACGAACATTCCAGGGTTATGGATTGTACACATTCATGCATGATGTCAGTTTTCCATAGAGATGATTTACTTCTCTAATTGTTGATTCAGGGGTTAAAATTATACATTAGGGATGTATATTCCTCTAATCAACTATCTATACAAATCCTACAACTATATTGATTAACTAGTGTTGTGCTGACTTAGTATATATATGCATGGTAAATGTCTTTCCTATTTAACCAAGTGAGTCAACTAAGTACAAGATCTCGTCTTATTTGCAAGTCATATTCAATTATGTAATTTTAGCATTAATGGATATAATCTCACTCCTTACACTCTTATTCCACTCTTCAGATTCCTAGATTAGTTCACTTTTAGAGTTATAGATATATTCCAATGGTGGTCAATCATTAAAATAGATTAATGCAGCAGATAAGAACAATCAATATGAGAAGTAATCAACTTGTTTATGTAAACCAATATCACAAATCATGTGTTTAGCCATAATCCTAGAACAAGGGTTTTAGCCACTAAAACTCACACTAAATCTATAAATTATCTTCTTTAACATAATAATACAAGAATTGAGAAATAGAACGTAACCCTAGGTTGTGTTGTGTCTTCTCCACTTGCTTCTTTCTCTCCCAAGTGTTGCACACCTCACAAAATCGCCTAAAAAGAGTTATATAGTCGCCCCGTAGTATGACCCTTTTGCCCGCAACTTAACCTATAAGTGGGCAGCATTTCCAGCAAAACAAATAGGGCATCACAACGTGATCCCTATTGTGATAGGCATATTTTCCTGCATTTGATCTCTACTCGTTCCGTCTTCCGTTTTTCCTTGGTCTCCATTCCTTTAGGCTCTAAATAACTCCTGAAATAGGTTAATCATGTGGGTTAGTATTTATAAACACATATATATTAATAAGACACTTAGAAATACATAATTGTTCCCCAATCTAAGCTAAAACATGAGACTTTAATGGCGCTAAGGCATATAAATATGCTTAAGATCACCACCCCACACTTAAACTTTGTTCGCCCTCAAACACTCACTTACACATTACAAAGAAAACCTAAATGTCAATGAAGAATTCACATGTTACACTGAATTATGCCTTAACAATTTAATTGAAATTTTATCACTTCAAACCAATAACCATAATAACAATGAGATAGACCTCTAGACAAAGAACACACACTACCATATTACTTAACACACTTAGGATTTGTAGGCCACTTGACACTTTGATGCAACCAATCAATTATGTACATCATGATTCCCCAATTATACTCCCACAAGAAAGAATAGTCCACATACACATCAATTAATAGAATTGAATATCATTTAAGGACTCTAGCATTCATGACCAAGTCACACTCACAAGAAAAAGTTCATATGTATGCACCAAGTACTATATGCTTGCCCATTATGTATATCTCCACTAATTAAGCATGTTTGACTAGAATCAAATAGGACTTTGACGGGTTGTAATGTTGACTAAGGGATGGGTAGGAAAATCATATCATAGTGACTTACACTTCTCTAAGCACCTCACACTTTTTTACACTTCATCACCTAATGTTTCTTCATTTTGTTTTTCTTAGCCATTTATTCAATCT
>JBDJHY010164665.1:0-12507 GCA_039654485.1 Withania somnifera | reverse complement strand
CTAAATCCTCCTGAATGACATGAGACTCTTCAGGAATATACTACTGCAAAATAAAAACATGAAATACTGGATGAACAACTAAAAGCATAGGAGGTACAATATCCCACGTATCATGAAGTGTTAATTAACCAGCAATAGCAACTAAGCAGTAATAATTATAATAAGGTAATGGAAACAAACATTGAAAAGTCACCCATATAGAAGCGCAACGTATGAAAAAAACACTTACCCATAGGCATTACCATACTACTAGGGGTATACTGGAGAAACCAAGTGCAGAAAAGTAAATACAATCATATGAATTAACCAGTCCTATGTATGCTCCTCCTTCGGAACCCATAGACCCAGCAGGCAGAACTTATGGAAGGCTAACCTAAATATTCCCAGCATATCTCTCATCCATCCTATACCCCCTCTTCGTGTCAGCTGTAGCCTGGAGACAAGGTCTATGGAGGTATATTACCATATACGATCTCTAACGTCATCATAACCTCACATCCTAAATCACAGAGCCTCAAACATCTCAATAGTCTTGCATCTCGTGTTGAATATCAATAGTCTTATCAAGCCGTCCTCGATAATTCAGAACATACAATTCCTGTATAACATAGTATCACCAGTGTCCTCTATAGATCTAGTCGTGACAAGTATATAATCAGGTCTCAAATCTTATTCAATTTATTATTTCCAATCAATATGTCTTGATCCAATAATTTACGACCTAATTCAAATATAGATATGATTCAACAAATCATCAAGTATGTGAAATACTCCCACTTGTCCATTTTAAACCCAACATGATGATAACACTAATTCCTGAAGCACCCATATCACCCCCATGCCACAAGTAAATCAACAACAATTTATAAAAAGCCATATAAAACTCAACTTTCCATATAATTCAAAGAACTGAGCTAATCAAGTGCTTTCCATTTCGATTAGCCTTCAACCGCACACAATCTAGTGAGAAAAATAAGAATTACAAGAAAATATTCACTAATCAACATCAAATTTCAAATAATCAAGGCTTATGGAAAACCCAACCCTAGGCCCATAAGGTCAAGATCAAAACTTGATTGTAGAATATTATTACCTATCACTATGGGATGTAATATATTAAGTTTCATTTAAAAATCCATACCATTTTATCACAAAAAATCTAAAGTTCTTATCAATTTCCTTTTCAACATTTAACCTACTATTTTGCAGTTCACAACCTGAAATTTCTATCAAAAATCATGTTAAAATAGTGTGAAATTGATGAAAACCATTTGAAACACCTACCCAATGATTATCGTTAAAATTCCTTGATCAAGTTCGTCAAAATACAGTTTTTTGGGTGAATTCTTACATGAAATATAAGGAATAAAATGTGACTTTCTATTTTAAAGATGTTCAAGTGAATAGTTCTTTCATCGTGATTGCAGCCCCCCCAACCACGCGATCGTAGTGCCCTCAAAGATAATTCTCTATGATCGCAGATATGGTCCATACAATCACGTTTCATTATGACCATAGCCTTCACAATCACTTCCATCACTATGCAGTTGAGATTAAGGTCATAAAGTTGTGATAGTACAATAGAAATATCAAATATAGCAATCAAAATGACGCCCAATGCACCATCGAGATTCGTTTAGAACCCCATGACGACAAACCATATTATTTCGGTACTCGGGACTCAAGGGACCATCAAAACAAGATAAGAGGTCTCCTTTACCTGATATTTTCTAAGTTTATTTTTCACTAAAAATTACCCATATGACTTAAAAATTCCCTCAAGGTTCACGAAATATATAAAAGACTACATTCTAGGCCAAATTCCACCTCTCATATTCAACAAAATCATCATATTTTCTATCTAGATGCTCTAAGATTGAATGTTGACCAAAGTCAACCAAATGACTTAAAACTCAAAGTTAGCCTATCTAAAAGCTCTAATTCACCAAAGAAGGTCTAAAATAGGAAATCAAGGTGTGTAACTAGACCAAACTTGACATTCCAAAAATAATGGAACCGACAAAGTTCTTATACAAGAACCCAAATTCAAGATGACACCTAGAGTTACTCATTTTGAACTTGAAGGCTCCAAAACTCAAAATTCTCAAACTTTTACGTCAAATCTCACCCTGTATCAAAATCAACCGTGGGACAAAACTTAGTTTGATAGAATGGGACAATGAGAGGGGGAAAATAGTCAAAATGCTTAGAAGATGGAAAAAATGACCTTTAGGGTCATTACAACATCCACCATTAAAAACCATGTTCATCCTCAAACATATGAAAGAAGAAGTCTATGAATGGTCAAACATATGAGGATAATGGATACACATATCAGAATTGATCTATTAAGTAGCCTCTTTGATTAGTTGGTGCCTCTATTATACTTTCATTGAAGGTATCTCCTCAGTCTAAAGCCTCCAAACTTGTATATCTAATGGAAACTTGATCCTCCTCAATGATAAATCTGGGTCCAAACATACCCAATCATATTCGATAACATGGAACTCATTGGGCATATACCTCTGAAGCATAGAAAAATGAAAAAATTGATAAGACACTAACAAACCATGTGGAAAAGATAACTTATAAGCCACCTCTTCCTTCCTCTCAAAAATCTAAAAAGGACCAATGATACTAGGGATAAGCATCCATTTCTTCCCAATCACATCACACCCTTCATGGGAGATACCTTTAACCACACTCAATCACCCTCCATGGACTCCAAAAGTGTAACCCTCCTATCAACATAACTCTCCTACCTACTTTGCATCGTAAGTAGTCTATTTTGAATCAATCTAACTCTCTCTATGAAATATCACAAAAACTCTATACCCCCAATGACTCTTATCAGACGCTTGAAACTATCTAATCAGAGATATAAATCTCCTACCATATAATGCCTCAAAAATAGACATTTGAATACTTCAAAAATAACTGTTGTTAAACAAATACTCTACAAGCGATAGAAATCAATACCAAAGACCACCAAAGTCGATGGCGCATGCTCGCAACATATCCTATAACACCTGAGTAGTGCACATAGGGTGGACATCAATTTAAGGATGAAAATATATTCTCATATCTAGCTGGATACCCATCTAACACTACATAGTGCTCAAAAAGTGTGAAGTGAACTAAGTAACTCGATCAGATACAATGGATATAGGGACCCCATAGAACCAAACTATTTGACTAATTTAATTTTGAGCTAACTCTTGAGCACTATACTTTGCATTTACCAAAATGAAATATATGGACTTAGTCAATCAATCCACAACTACTTAAATGGAGTCAAAACAACCCGAAGTGCTAGGGAACCTAATACTGAAATCCATAACTATGTGCTCTAAATTCCACTAGGGAATGGTCATTCTAAGTGATTTACCTCCCTATCTATGGTGCTCAAACTGCACCTACTAACAGTCCAGTCACCTAGGAAAAAAGTCTACAATGTCATTCCTCATACCACACCATCAGTAATACTGAATCAAATCATGATACATATTTACCATCAATGCATGAAATGAATACTTTAAATTATGGTCATCCTCAATATCAATCTAATCGAGTCACCAAGCGTGGGGAAACAAATTTGGTCATTAATCCTCTATATACTCTTATAATCCAATACACCTATCGTGTCTATATTTTGTAACACATTATCATGAATGGTTCACAACTTAGCATTAATAAATTGTGTCGCACGAATATGTTCCATCAATGAGGAATGGACTCCAAACATGAAAGAACTCTACCATTCGCTAAAATATGCAACCTAAACAAACTGTTGGCTAGACACTGAACATCTCGACCTAAGGGTCTCTCCTCATACTGAATGGAAGCCAACTACCCATACTCGACGACTTCCTATAAAGGCACCCGACACCATGTTATCCTTGCCCAAATGATTCAAGATAGTAATTTCATAGTCATTTAGCTACTTTAACTAATAATGCTTCCTCAAATTAATGTTAAAAAAATTCTCGGATGAAGACATATTGAATACTCTTATGATTTGGTATCCAAATCATAATACACTCCATAAAGATAATGTCTCCACAACTTCAACATTAACAAAATCGTAACTAACTATAACTCGTGAATAGGTGTTGTGACAGTATTTTATGTCAAATATTGCACTTAAATCTAACAGGATGTGCATGCTCTTGAGTAAATTTTGTATGATTTGTTATCTTTTCTATGTATTTGTAGGGTAAAGTTAATGTCGAAAACTTTGGAACAATTGCAGGTAATATGGATTTTTAAAGGAACTTTGGATGTTTCTTACAACCCTAGAAGGTTCATCCTAGATGTTTCGTCCAGGGGAAATTCAACTATTTAAATGGAAAAACAACAGGTAAAGGAGTGGATGATTCACCCAATTGGGTTCCATCCAAGCCAAAGTAAACTGCTTAAGATAAAGAAACAAACAGAAGATGGGATGTCTTGTATGAAGAAAGATAGTTCATACAATCACTTCCACCCAAATGGAATCCAAATGTTTAATGAAAGAAATAAATGGCAAATTAGGTAGCTTGTCTGAGACCAGACAACTTGCATAATGTTCCGCCTGAATTGGAGTAGTAATTTATTCCAAATTTTGGATATTACACTTATACCGATGCACTATCAATAGTTGTATTATGTTATTTTGAGAACACTCCCAACATTTTTTTATCTTTCACAACTTGTTTTACATAACTTTGGAGAATATCATTGTTTTACTATTCTCTTCCACAAGAACACAAGTGTGGGAATTTGTTATCTTGGATTGTTAATTGAAATCAATTTAAAGACTATTTTTTTGGTATGATGCCTATTTCATTCTCTTTGTTGTTTTTCTTTAACAATCATGAGTAGCTAAACCACAACCCTAGGCTTTTGGTATCCATGGGTGAAACAAAACTAGGGTTGTAATTCTATTATTGTACTTGCATCTATCTAAGTGTATGAACATATTGTCTCTATAATTTAATGGATTTTTAGTTTTTGAAAATACTAGAACATGCCTAGGATTAATGAGTACTAACCCTGTGGTTAAAACAAAGAGATGATATCCATCTAACAAATTCAGGGCATTAATACTCGTTTAATGATTATTGCGCTAATAAGGGTAATCATCTTGAGTTATAGTGATTAAATGCACTCTTTACAACCTAACCACAGTGTAAGATAGATTTATCTAGGATTATATATTGAAAACCACGTAGATAAATAGCACCGTCTCTATAAATAACTCTACACTAAGGAAAGATTTCAAGATGATTAATGTTTAAAATCCGAAGGTTTGCTAAAATCCTAGTGAACATAATCCTAGTTTTTCTCATCACTTTAATTCCTTTTATAACTTACATCTATTGATATTTACATTCAAGTACGAAGAACACTTGTTTACCAAATAATCACCCTATTTACTACTTATGTCCTTGGAAATAACAACTAAGTGACTAATTATTGGTACTAGGCCTAAACACGATACCATATTCCCTATGGGATTGAACAAACGTAGTTGGATTCTATATTTGACTAACCACCATTTATACTTCTTTAGGAGGTGTAATTTGAGTGTTATCAAATTTTAGCATTGCCGGGGAATACGGTTATAGGTAAAAGCCAAGTGTATTTTCAAGGTAAAGTTGATGTCTGGGAATTTGGAGCAATTGCAAGAAGGCACTTTTGACGTTTCATACAATTCTAGACGGTTCTCCCAAGTTGTACCATCTAGGGGAAGGTCCATTGTTTAAAAGGATGAAAATAGGAGAAAGATTGGACAGTTCTCCCAACCTTTGACAGTTCACCCAATTGGGTTCCATTAAAGTGAAAGCAAACTGTTTAAAAGAAGGAAACAAATGGAGGATAAGAAGACTTGTCTGAAGATAGATGGTTCATCCAATTAGTTCTATGCAAATCAAATCCATCTATTTAAAGAAGGAAATAGATGGAAGATCAAGCTAAAGATGACTCTCCTAATGTTCGATCCAAAACGGAGTGGCAATTTGTTTCATAGTTTTAGATATTACACTTGTACCCATGCAATACAAATAGTTGTAGTAGGTTATTTTGAAAACACTCTTAACTTTTGGTATGTCTCACTACTTGTTTTACATAACTTTGAAGAATACCGTTGGTTTACTATTCTCTTCCACAAGAACACAAGTATGGGAATTTGTGGTCTTGGATTGTTAATTGCAATCAATTTGAAGACTATTTTCTTGATATAATGCCTATTACTTTCTCTTATTGATGTTGTGTTATAACAATCATGAGTAGCTAAACCACAACTCTAGGGTTGTGGGATCCAAGGGTGAAACAGAACTAGGATTCTAATTCTATTCTAGTTCTTACATCTAACTAAGTGTATGAACATATTGTCTCAACAATTTAATGTATTTTTAGTGGTTGAAAACACTAGAACATTCCTAGGTTTAATGACTACTCACCCTATGGTTAAAACTACGAGATTAGATTACGCTACGAAATTCAGGCTGTTAAAACTCATCTAATGATTATTAAGGTAATAAGGATAATCATCTTGAGTTATTATGATGGACACAATGCACTCTTTTATAGCCTGACCATGGTGTAACAGATTTTTATCTAGGATAATAGATTGAAAAACATAGATAAATAACATTGTCACTATAAATAACCCTGCACGGGAATGATCGCAAGACCATTAATATTTTTAACCTGAATATTTGTTGAAACCTTGGTGATGATAATCCTAGTTTTTATTATAACTTGAACTCTTTTTATAACTTATGTCGATTGAGATTTACATTCAATTATGAAGAACGCTTGTTTACCAAATAATACCCCTGGCAGTTATCACTAGGGTAGTGCTTCTCATTAACCTTTAAATGCCTCGAAGCATAGGCCTCCACCTTACCATCCAGCATTAGAACTCCACCCAAGACAACTATAAAAATATCATAATACGTGGTGAGGCCTTTATCCTCTATGGGAAACAATAGAAGATGAGCAGAAGTCAATAAGAAAATAAGCTTTGAAAGATCTCCTCACACTCATCCGACTACTGGAGAGCCATAGTTTAATGAGTCAATCTAGTAAACAAATAAATAATAGAAGAGAAATTTGGCATGAAACTTTTGTAGTACCCATCTAAATCAACAAAATTCTTCATCTCAATTAGTGAAGTAGGTCTCACCTAATCACGCACAACCGTAATCTTGGTTGGATTTACCATAATACCCTTCTTAGACACCATGTGTCCTACGAATTCAATAGAACTCAACCAAAACTCACACTTTGAGAATTTTTCATATAACTTTTATCTCACATATCTGAAGCAATTTCCTCAAGTATCGAACTTGATCAACCTCAATCTTGGAATACACCAAGATAGCATCAATAAAAACAATGACAAAGGAATCTAAATACGAAAAAAACTCATTATTAATCAACTATATTATTGTGGTTGGGTCATTAGTAAGTCCAAATAACATCACTAAGAACTCATAGTGGCCCTATGTAATTAGGGAAATGGTCTTAGGAATATCTGAAGGATTAACCATTATCTGGTGGTAACAGGACCTCAAATCGATATGAAAAGATGGAGGCACTTTGAAGCTAGTCGAATAAATCATCAATCCGAGGCAACTAATATGTATTCTTCATGGTCACTTTGTTCAATTTTCAGTAATCAATACACATACGCATGGAACTATCCTTTATATTCACAAACAAGGCCAGTGCAGTGTAAGGTAACACACTAGAATGAATGAAACCTTTTCTAAGAAAGTCCTACAACTAATCCTTTAACTCCTTCAACTCAGTTAGGGCCATACGGTAAGGAGGGATAAAATGGATTTACTTCCTAGCTTCAAATCAATGAAAAAATCAATATCTCGATTAGGAGAAATACCAAGAAGGTCAGTCAGAAACACATCAACAAACTCTCAAACCACATGGACCTACTCTAATGGAGAGGTATAAACACTAACATCCCACACAAAAGACAAATAAGATAACGATCTGTTCTCAACAAACCTTTGGGCCTGAAAGAAATATATAACACTAGGAGGATACGAACCACGCATACCTTCCACTCTACTTTTGGGGTATCAATCATACACAAAGTAACCATCATGGCATCATAACATAAGATAGCATGGTTCATGGAAAGAAAATGCATACCTAGAATAACATCAAAATCTATTATATAAAGAAAAATAAAATGCTATCTAAGTCTCATACCCAAATAAGATAACAATATTGGACGACAAACCTTATCCACACTAAGGAATCCCTCAAGAGAATAGACACACGGAGGGGTATTGCCAAATTATTAGATAAAATATAAAAACTAGTATCAAATTATGTATATATATATATATAAATGAGTAGAACTCGAATATCAAATAATACATATGCAATTTCATGGCAAACCGGGATGATATTTGTGGTCACTGCATCTTAAGACTCTACCTAGGGTCTTGTTAGAGAAGCATAGCACTATATGCTCCCACCTCGGGGATCAACTATAGGAAAACCCAAAATCCTCTCTGCCTGATGCGTAACCTTTCAAATGTGTGCATCTCTACCTAACTACACCCCTCCTCTACCTTTGAATAGAGGCACAAGTTCCCTAACTGGAGCATGAGAGGTCTAAGAAGCTTGTTGAGACTCTAACTGCATGTGCTCGGGATAGAAATTCCTTAGGTAGATACCATGACCACAAGTATAGCATAATATAGGCATGGTAGGCTAATGCGATGAATTTTGAGACCCAAAATGGCCACCCTAGCCCGTAAATCTCTAATGAAACCCATAGGAACTCTGTGCTTAGCTAAATACACTCTAAACTATCTGGATAGGACTAAAGGTATGCATGGATTCCTGAAATAGTGATCAGTGGTATATATGAATACCATGTCTAAAAGATCCACTGAAGGAGGTTCCGGAGAACAGTCTGACAGAACAAGGACTTTTTCCCTTACTGTTAATGATCCAATCTCTATGCAAATGCTCAAAACTCCTAGCTAACTCAATCAAATACTGCAAAATGGATCCCTCCAACTAGGAGGTTATGAACAATGAAACTCAGAGAGGATAGATCAACCTTTAATGAATGTTGCTATCTTTTTTTGCTCATCAGGAAAGACATACAAGGCATGTATAGATATACCATAGATACAGGAAACATACTCATCCATAGTTATACCTCCTGATCAAATGTATCAAACTGTTGAGGAGGCCATCCTTATTCTGTGTTGCACATAACTCTCAACAAAATCTCGGGAAAACATCTCCAAAGTCATGGGTAGTGATTCAGTAGGACTAGAATAAATCTAAGAGCAGCACCATTGCCTGGATGTCACCCTAAGCTATAACACAGTATAATCTAGCCCGTGAGACTGAACTAGCCTACACTCTGTAGTAACTCATGACATGTTGTCAGACACACGTATAGGCCCTCATCTTTCCCACCATGAAATAATGGTGGGTCCATCTTGCGGAGCTTCTCATATCTCATTTTCTAGTCATCGAACATCACTACAAAGACTTCACTTGAAGACCTAACAACCACAATCAGTAACTTAATAATCTTGTTGGAAATGAGTGGCTATCCCACCTGTCCCTTAAATAATTGCTAGCGTCCCACCGAGACCTAAAACTCTGGTGGTTGATCCACATGAACTAGAGCGGATGGTGGTTGGCCCACCAGATCTTGAAACATAGGGATAAGTCTCTACTTTGGGGTATCTACCCCATCTTTGGTCTGTGAACCATGTAGCATACTGCCTTGTGCCATACTCTCCAGTACCCCTAAAACTCTGAGTAAATTGTCTTATGGTGGTGGGGCTTCCACATACTCAAGAGAGACTTGCCCCTCCTTTCTCTTAATCTACGGCTCAGGGGAGGCAACTCTGGTATGTCCTCTAACTGGGGCTACTCCCCTATCCCTGCCCCTGGCTCTAGCTCTAAACCAACCACTACCTTGGGAAAGGGGTACCATAATGTCATGCTTATTTCTGTCAATGGCATCTCTGGTACTCACCATATTTCGAACGAAAACTATGAGATTTTTTCCTAGAGTTCTTTAGCTTCTCAAGGATAAGAAACTGACGTGTTCGCATTGATCCATGAGAGTCTTTAAACCTGTCTTGGATACAGTGGAACTGATGAACCTAGGTTTTAAATACAAACTTTTCATGACTCGAAATCTATGCGTGATTGCACCTACCTTCCCAACCCGACAGATCAATCAAATTAACTATAGATAAAGTAAAAAAAGAAGTGAAATATGTAAAAACAACCTATAAGTGATAAACCATATGTATATAAATATAAGTCAAATTAAATGGTTGCCACTGTGTACAAGCCTCTATAGATTCTTTACAAAAAACTTAAAGTCTATATAGGGTATTCAATAAGTAAAGATATTATTAAATAAAAACATAATGGAAGTAATCGGCAACTGATGAAGAGATGATTAACTACCTCCAATCCTCAAAATGCTCTTGGACTGATGAGAGAGAGTTACTGTGTCCGGGGCTCAATACCTGCATTAAAGTATAAAAAATCAAGAAGTGTTCAAAACAACAGTACTTAACAGCATTCTCTACTAGTTTATCTATAAAGAGAAAATGAAATCCCTTGACACCCATTGTTCCTCCGATACTACATGCTATAAAATATAGATATGCAACAGTCCAGTCAATAGTACGAATCATGACTATATGAATTCAAATAAAAACTGAATAACCTCAATCACGAAACATAAGTAATATGATCAAATCATGAAAATAAGTATTGAAGGAGGTCTCACGAAATAATTTAGAAATCAGATAGCCACAAGTCATCAACATATAACAAATAATTCCAATTCATCACTCAATATTAGATAATCTCAAGGAATTAGTGAAATGGGCAAATAGTCAATACCACATATCAAGTGAAAGCAATGTATAATGCAAGGGTCTCAAAGCATGTTAGTCATGTACACACCTACTAGCATTTATTTATATCTTAGCCAAGACCCATGGGGAACTCGCGAGGTCTTATAAAACACAATTCACAACCTTAAAAACGGTCCTTAGATGGTTTAATCAATATCTTTGACATCCATAAATAAACCTCATATTGTTGACCCAATAACTCAAACATTCAATAAAGAACCTTGAATTGTCTACCAAGTTAGAGATTCAAACTTGAAACTTGAACTGTCTATCAAATCCTTTTTCATAGCTCACAAGACATAATTCAAGTCTCATATTCAATATTATAAAGTGAGAAAATATCATAGAAAAATCATGGGAATGTAATATATTTTAATTCCCAGACAATAATATTGACCTCTCATAGGCAATCACTATAGAAAAATGTCCTTTTCACCTCTATTTAGCCACAACGGGCATCACAATTTTGATTATATGGGTATCTACAAATCATTATAGGCAATGTAAATAAAAGTACATGATTAAGTCCTAATTATACATAAAAGATACTATCACAACCCAAAATATAGGTCATGATGCCGTCTACAACCCTACTGTAGACAAGCCCAACCCTACAGCCCAGAGCTATGCACAATGGGCTATAAACTCTCAAAACATCTAGAAAAAAGCATAAGAAAATACATAAAGGAACAAAATAGAAGAAATACATGCATAACCCAAATCCTAAAACTTGGTGTCAATGGCATATCAAGCTACTAAAAAAATTCCAAAAGACAGAAATACAAAGGTCCCTAGTTGATGAGGCTATGACCCTAGGCATACAACCTTTCACCATCTACTCCCATTCATAGGCCCTCGAAATCTAATAAGGATATCATCTAAAAATACCATGATCAAATTAAAGCCCCACTCACACTTCTGGCATATTACAAGAACAAAATAATAGTCCAATATACATTGCACATAAATAAACCAAGCCTACTGAAGCTCCAACACAACTGAAGTCACCCAAAACTATACAATTACAAATCTAGGGATCCGAACATTAAAAATGAGACCCATATTGCAAATACCAATCTGGGTCGAAAAGTGGGCCCCAAGTCCTGGAAAATTAATATAAAAGTACCAGTATGGAGCCCTTGGTTCGGGAGAATCTTGATCCAAAATCGATCTTAAGTCGATAAGAAATCGAGTGTGAAAATGAGGTATAAGGTAAAGAAAAAAAAAACATTTTACATAAGATAAAAGTGGCAGAAAGAATAAGAAATATCTAAGAAAACTTGCTCCGCAAACACACATAATATCTCATGCAACTCCCTACCACTCCCCTTATCTCAAAACACTTAAAACCAATGCCTAGAGCTTGGGTAAGGAAATATTTTGAAAAAACCAATGGCTAAAATTGAAGGGGGTGAACCCCTTAATATACACTTCTTGGGTTGCTGGGGCGTTGTTGGCCTCCTGGCACGCACGCAAGTGAACGTGGTCTTATAAGTAATATAGTGACTCTTTTGAGCCGGATATCGAACCCATAGGGAATTGAAATTGTCAATTAGTTTCGTAAATGACTCTTATAGGGAAT
>JBDJHY010164655.1:0-12507 GCA_039654485.1 Withania somnifera | reverse complement strand
TATTATCTTGTATATATATGTATGTATGTATATTATATGTTAAAGATATATTAAACATACTAAAAATATATACTAAAGATAAATATTATATAATAAAGAAAGAAAACAACATCGGAATAAAAAAAACTCAACGAGCCACTTTATTGATAATATTGAAAAAATAATTCAACACTTAACACATTTCTTCAATTTCTATTTAAGTCATCAACATTAACACTAGGATCGGTTGGCTCGCACTGATTAAAATCAACGAATCCATATCTAGGACTTCTTCTGCTGATAGATGGGCTAACAATAGTTCTTTGATTTCTTCTTCTTCTTCTTCTTCTTCTTCTTCTTCTTCTTCTTCCCGATCAAGAACTAATCCTTTTTTTCTTCGTTTCTATCAGATCTAGTCTATGAGGCATACTAGACAATTCATTGCATTATTTCTAATAAATATCGATGGTCTCCAATTTGTTGTCATCCCTGGCTGAATGTGCTCTTCAATGCAACTATTGATATTGGAATATTCATGACGTCCTTGGCTAGTGCTGATAAAATAAGAAACTTTCTTGTTTCGCCTGCCACCAATCAAGCGGGTTAATTTTCTTGCCAATTTCCTTCGGAGCCTACAACAAATAAAGAGTTGGTTCATCCATGACTCCTCTACGTGAGACAACCAGTATTCTACTAAAAATTCAGGCATTAGTAAAATTAGGCAAAGCATGCCCCTACCTTTTGAAAGATAATGATGACGACTCTGCAAAATTAGAAGGCTCATCAGATGAGTTAGTAAGATTGGTTGGTGTGGCGTTATCAACTAGTGGTCATATAAAGATTTCAAGTTTTCATCATCTTCAGCAATAGCCACAAACAGTTGAGGTTCTTCGTCATGTTTAATTTCTAAACTTGTATACAAAATTTATTCATTGTTGCCTATTTTAAATAAGGACTAAAAAAATTCACCAATTAAGAAAATATGGGGAATTTGAAAAAAATATTTTAAAAATATTTCAAGCATTGCGCCAATAGCATCTTCAAAACTGTGTTTAAGTTTATATTCAAAAAGCAATAGAGATATTTTAGCTACATAAGATAGAATAGAACAAAAAGTGAGATAATATTGTTACAAAAATATGTCAGTAACATTGTAAAAAGTTTCTAAAAATAGCTCTACTTTTCGGGCCCAATCTGATTTTGTAACATATGCTCAAGTGTTTGGCGATATTGGTAAAAGGTAGAACTAATGGGCTTCTTGTATTTGTAACAAGTTTTTAAAAATAAATAAGTTTAATTTCACCAAGGTTCTATTTCTTAGGGAATTAATCTAGATTTTAGATTAAACTCTGACATTTTACTTTCAATTCTACAAGCCTAATCTTTCTATTGTTACCTTGAATAAATCCTACTAAAAGTCTTAGCTTTTTAAATACAAGTCTAGAAAAAGCAGAAATATCCTTAATAATTAAATTATATATATGAAAAGCATACCTAATATGAAAAATATCTTCAATTGATGGAGAAAGTGATCTTTTTAACGTCTTAATAGCGGCAGTGTTATTAAATGCATTGAAAGCTACACATAAAATTTTACCATTCAGATTATAATAATTAGCAACTTTAGTAATTGTATCTAAAATAAATCCTGCATCATGCCTACGATTTTCATCATATAGAAAAACTAAAATGTATTTTTAAATATAAAATTACATCTATCCAGTGACAAGTAACAGTTAAATAATCATTTCTATTTACAACAAGACCAAGACCGGAAGTTAGAGAAACTCTATATTGAAGATTAAGAAATTGGTACATAATAAAATACATATTGTCCGTGTAATCTAAAAATATCTGACTGACATATACTCCTAGGAATACCGATAAACATTGAATTATAAATCCTTTGTATATAAAAAAATGCATTTGAAGAAGCAAAAGTGAAAGGAAAAAAAAGCACAACTATCATTTTCGCTATTTCTAAACGGTCATGTCCTTTATTATAATTTAGAATTAATATACCGATTTTTGGATTTAATCTAGCCTGATTCAATTCGCCTTCCTTAACATTAGTTACTTTGACCCATTCTACTTTATTTTTAGTTCTACATTACCCCCTCTTATGCGAAAATACTTTCTTACAAATAATGCATCTGAAGGTTTTAGTTTCTATTATATCTTCCAAAAATTTCCATGTAACACTAATTTTTCTAGGAGGTCTAAAAGGTCTAGGAGGTTTAGGAGGAAATTGATAGACAGAGGGAACGGGGAATTGAGATTCTAATTATAATCATCATTATCATTTTTATTATCATTATCATCTTCTTTATCATCCTGATTATAAATAAGCTCGTCAAGATTAATATTAACATCCCCTTCTAATTCATTATCTTCTTTTATTCCGTAATTTTCTTGCAACTCTATATAATTCATATCTTGCATTCCCACACCACCACCATATTAAAATTCTTGTTCAGGTTTATTAGCAATACTAGGTGGAGTGACAGGTTTACCATTATAATATTCCGGTACTAGGTGTACCTCTATCAAAAGTGGTATCGATTTTATTATTATTACTCGGACTACTTCCGAAATAATTTTTTTAACATTCTTACCCATTTTTCTTACTCTATCCGTATTAAAAATTATAATTATAAAAATTAAAGCACAAAATATGTCACGACCAAAAAACAAAATTATAATGGCGTCTACATCTCACCTTCAGATAAGCATAACTTTGGATCAGAGCAAGTAGCGGTGAGCCAATACCATGAAACCAAAAGAAAAGGAGAAAGAGATGATGAGATGAATTAGAAATAGAAATAGAACATAAAATACACAAAGTGAACATGACTCCCTAGAATCTGGCATCGTGGCTATAGAGCACTTATTTACAGAAAGGTACAAAGTACAACCCACAATGGGGCAAACGACAGAATAGATATCTAAACTCCTACTAGAACAACTATAGAAGTAGAAGGAAGACTGGCTAGCATAAACGCCAACTGCTCATCATATCTCTTGAACAACACCAAGCTAGTCCGTATGATCACGTCTGTCCTGATGACTCGTACTAAGACCTATATCACAAAATGATTAGGAAGTGTAGCATAAGTACCAAAAACAATGGGACTCAGCAGGTAACATAGGACGATCGGGAAAAACTAAGCATACACAGGGTAAATATTGATTGAAAGCAAATAAGGCTCTGGCACATAATGTACAATAGAAATGGTTTAACTATAGTAATAGCTAATTAGTGCAGTAGAGGATCAACTATCAGTATGTGCAGTATTAGCCAACAAGGATGTCAGAAAGTCACCATCAAGGTGCCATACATAAGCAGATCATGACCAAGGCGACATGTACCTAGAGCTCCAATGTAACTAGCACAAGGAGGTAACAACAAATACAAAAAGTTCACTAATAGTACCTATCGAGATAGAAGGGAACAAAGAAAGTCTACTGAAAAAAAACCCGTTCGACACCCCATTTACCGGTAGGTACAATCAGGCAATCAAGTAACCAATAGGTACTCCCCCCTTAAGCCCTAAAGAGTACAACCAAGCGCGAAAGCATGCGATGCGCAAAGGTGATGAAAGTAAATAATGCCCCTATGCACCCTCCCCAATACATGATTATGTCAGGAGCGGACCCACTGAGCTTCCCCGTATACTTACCCACCCTACCTAGTGTATACAACATACCCCAAGCATAGCGACCTAGGTCGGAGGGTTTGTGATGGGATTCAATCCCATATACCAAAATCCTTGTAAAAAGACAATCATTACCATAGTCATTAAGATAAAATTCCAAAACCTGGGCTCAACCCGTATATAATATCTCAGTGGAAACTCAAGTCCAACCATGTAGATAAAAACCCAAGTCTCGATAAAACCCAAATGTCTCTATGTAGGCAATATAAATAACAATGATAGTGAGAAAATAGGCTTAAATGGTGTGAGAAAAAAGCTTCATATTGCTTATAAGCATAATCGTGGAAGATATAAGTATATATGAAATCCATTTTTGGTTAATATTCTGTAAAAACCAAGTAACCTTTTAAAATATTTAATACATGCTCACAACACAGAACCACTAAATAAGCTAAGATGGTCTAAAGCTTCCAACTGGGATCCATAGGATGACTTCCAAACCCTATTCATAAAGTACTTCCTCTCCTAGATCATCTACGGTCCTGACACATGATTAATCGCACCAAAGATGCCACCATTTCCAAGAGAGTGCTCGTTAAAGGACAAGTACACCCATATAGGAAAAAATATAAAGATATCATAGCAGTCAAATACAACTCACTCCCAGGCTCACACTAGGATAGGAAATAACACCATCACATAGGCTGCTAACCTCTCAATGAAACCGTATCTATCTAGATACAATCTTATCACATAAGACTGCTAACTAACTAGGAAAGTTGTATCTAACTATCTATGGCCCAAAGGGTCCACACACGCTCTAATCATACACAACATCTCAAGTAGAAAATAAAAAATCAGCCTACGTAGGTTGGCTCAAAATCTACCAAACTAAATAAGGGGGTAACTACTAAGCTCTAATCACTAGTATAATCCTCTCCCCAACCTCACTACACTCTAGAGTCAGCGTATGAACAATATGCACAAAAGGTTATATTCCTCCCCCAGCCATACTATGGTAAGGTTGGCGTGAAACCACAATGCATGTCTTTTAGAAAATCCACCTCTAACTCTCAAATAGTCACCTTATCTCTAATACTGGCTATTTCAAGGAATAAGATTCATAAGTTCTTGCTTCTATTTCTTCTAGCTAGTCCCTCTCATTCTTTCTTAAGTAATGATGGAAACAAAGTGCTTATGGTTTGATACCCCTAAACTAGCATACAAACGGGAAGAAAATAAAAGATCCATTACCAAAAGTTGAGATTAGAAGCTAGAGAGTCACATCCGAGCACACCTAGGATCCCTTTAATGCACACCCCTAAGAGATAGAAATTAGCTACTCATGTCATAAAGTGAAGAATAAATACCCCTGTTGTCGATCTCTTGCTCAACCGTTAATGCTCAACAACTCAAGATGGAACAAAATCAATGCAATTAGTGGAATGAAATTAATTATCAAATTGTTTACAAGACTAGAGTTTCTTCTTTCTCTTTTTTTCTTTCCAAAACAAGCTACCTCCCCTCAGACAAGAAACAACATTTATATGCCTTACAAATTATCACATTTGAAAAGAAACTTTTTCCCTTTATTTTGTGTTGTGCAAATAGCATAATTTATTGTGCGGTTGCACAATTGAATGTGCGATTCCCACAATTGAACCGCATAATTTGTTAGAGAAATATATGGCTCAATTGTGCAGTTCCCTTGGGAATTTTCTGATAACATAATCATTTGTTCGGTTCGGACAATTAGACCGCACAATCAGTCAGTATGCTTTATTATTAAATTATGTGGTTTGCACAATTGATCCGCACAACCAGTCAGCGTGTTGTGCGGTTAAATTGGGCGATTCCCTCCTAATTGTGTGATCCTTTTTCCAGGTGTATGGTTCACACAGTGTCATCTATGGTCTATCTTTCTCTTGATGGCGCTGGGTCCTTCAGGAGGACATGTTTTCTCATTCTTTTGCGCACTTGTTTCCTTATTTGCTTCAAGTCCTTGTGGTCTCATTGTTCCTGAGATTTTCACATTTAAGGTACTTGTTAGATCTAAAATTCATCATAATCATGCTTTTTAAGGACAATATTTAGTGATTAAGGGAGAGATAAGTTGGTACTCCAACAGCTCATCAAACCCCCAAACTAAAACTATTATTTGTCCTAAAATAATGAGTTTGAATTCTTGAACAAGATAGACACACATTTCTTGAAAAATATCGTGCGAGGCATAAACCAAGGGGACTCACATGCTACAGACTTCTATGTTATGAGATCGTGATTTCTCAAATATCATTTGGGGGAGTCAACTTTAGTTGGGAAAAAGGGGGTGCAGTATGTCCGTAACTCAATCTTCCTGCCAAAGCTCGAGCACTCAAACTCCTCTCTCTTGATTTTCTCTACCATCGCTTTTGTCATTTTAATTCAAGTTCAATGGTTGAACTAGCAGCCAAGATACTTTTAAGGGGTTAAAGCACCACTTACAAGAAAAGAGAACATCCCCTATTCGATGATTTGTCTAGCCACTAGTGGCGGCGCATGGGAAAATGAATACACTTGGTAATTCACTCTCAGAAAGATGTTCAACTGCCCCTAGTAGGACCATAGGCTTGCCTGATTTGTACATCTCCACTAATGTGGTTCGGTTGGGTTTCAAATCTTCTAGGACTTGATATGTATTTTAGGTTGAAACTGATGTGGCGGTGTGAGTTCGGTATAGAAAGGTGCTAACTAGACATGAACTTATATATTTATTTTTTTAAATTTTTTTAACCCTCTTTTTAGAGGACCCTTCTCGGTTATAGGGTCTTGAGAAGATTTCATGGCAAAGGGATTTTGACAACATTAAACTCTCTCTTCTTCTCTTTTTGGCAAAGGGGTCTTCATAGGTTTTAGAGGACACCCTTTTTTATTCACACCTTTACCTGTAAGATGCATTTTTGGTTAAGAAGGGTTAGTTCTAAGGTTTTATGGTCCGTGAACGTGCCTCAATGATTGTGGTATGGCGGTCAAGAAGGGTTTTAGACTTTGGTGGGTTGTTTAGGGTTATCAACAAGGGTTCGGTCCATTTGGGTAGGATGGTGGTTTCAAAGAAGGCCTAAAGTCATTTTTTAACCTAAGAATGGGCTAGAATTTCACCTTGATCCACAAATTAGGAAAGGTATAGCCTATGTCAATGGAGGGAACTTACAAAGACCTCACAACACAAGGTTCTTCGTGTCCCTTATTTTTGCCCTTCCCTCAATTCAATCAATATTCTTGAATTCAATTAACTTTCGGGAAGGTTAAGCAAAGGCACAGAGAATTGAGTTCTCATGCTTGGGGTATTAACCTGGCATTGAGTCATGATTTTCACTGATCGGGCTGCACACACCCTTTTTTTTAATGAAAACATGACATTTCCCCTTAAGAAGGTTGCTTAATTTCGTCTATCATAGGGGAATCTCTACCCGGTTAGACTTTACTGACAGGTTGAGGGTCAACTATGCTCACCTCGGAGCTTACTCCTATTCCTAATACACCCTAAATGACATCGAAATGGAAGACCATGAAATGCACATGATTACCCAATGCAATGATTTGATAGGGGCATTAACTCCCATGCAATCTTCTTGCTCAGTAATAGTTAAAAAAGGATAGCATCTAGATCAGATAGGATTATTGAAACAACATTAAATTAATAAAACAGCAGAAATAGGATAGTTGTTGCTCCAACCTTTGTGACCAGAAAAAATAACAGCTAAACACGCCCCTACACGGGCAAACAAAACAAGTACTTTAAATGAAACATACCCGCATATAGGTGAAAGAGACTAGTAATAAAATAGCACAACTCAAAACAAACGGTTATCATTTTCCCTCATACGGGCCCTACCAGCATTAAATTTTTATTTGCTCTCCACGAGCTCACAGGAAACGGTATTCAATATGGCAGCATATTTCAGTAGTAAAAAAGATCACACAACCCCATGTTCTTCCTAGCAGTCATTGAAAAGAGAGAACCCTACCCCCAAGAATATTGCCAGCGTCCCCAACATAAACAAAATAGTAAGAATAGATGTGAGAACTCCCTATAGCAATTACTACAAAGGTGGGTGGTTGGCAGGGTCAAAAAGGCTAGCAAATAGATCATCACCCAAGGTCTGAGCTCCTTTTTGTGGTACGTGGAATCTTGAAGAGGCTCCTATCTATCTGTTTTACTAATCAACCTACGAGAATTGCCTGGCTATCTCAATCTATTGCTCCTCAGTTAGGGTATGCTCACCACTGTAGGGGTCCTCTATACCTGTGTCGGCCTCCTCATCGGCTGGAATCTCAGCGGTACCTGTAAGAGTCTCATCTATTAGGTTTTCTAAATCAAGGGAAGTTAAAGTACTGAGTCTTCTTGAGGGTGATAATATCCTCTTTCAAACTAGACACTTCCCGTTCTAGCACTTTTAATTAGGTGCATAATTTGGACACTTGATTTCTCAATAGGTGCACTACTTTGTCAACTTCCTTTGGGATTATTTTAGGTAGCCTGGCCATCAGTTTGGCAATATAAAGATGAGTGGTTCCACGACCTTCTCCTCAAGTTAGGGGAGGTTCAGTTGGCGGAGCAACTGGCTGGGGTCGAGGAGCAGTAGCTGGACTGGAGGTTGCAATGGCTGGATATTGGCTACAGGCTCCTCATCTAAGCTTGGGGTCCAGGCAATGGAATATTCATCACTATTCTCTTTTGGATTAGGGAGGCTATTAGCACTAGTATGATACCTCTTGGAAACTGGATTTTCTACGTCCCGGTTGGCTGCTAGGACAATCCTGGATTTAACAGTGTTGATTGTGTCCATTCCATGCATGAGGGGCATAGAAGAATTATGGCACAACATAGAGATCAATACCAAAAAAGAGTACCAACACTCATGTTGGCGAGTCTTGATGCTAATTTCCTCCACGATGACCTCACTGACATTAATAGGCACACCTGTCATAATCAGAGCAATAAGGATGTATTTTTTTGTAGAGGGCTTGTTATCATTACAAGTCGGTCTCAGCCTTGAGAAAATAAAGCTAAGCCAATGTTAACCTCAATCTTCAGATCTTGCTTATAGATCTCCCCCTGGATGTTTCCTACAAGGGTTATCCCTTGGCACCCATCTGTATTGATCCTTAACATATGCTACCTTTACCCAATATGTGGTGTCTCTTGGCCCATCGCTGCCAAATAGGATGTTGTTGATGGTCTCAGGAGAACAGTCCACCACGACTTCTCTGACTAACACACTAGACTGAGGAGAATGCTTTGGGGTCTTGTTGATGATGCATTGGGCATTATAAGCCATATAAAACTCTTGAACCAATTCAGGAGCATATTTAGTGTCTGCCTTAGTGAATATCTCCCAAGTGCGCTCTTTCAGCTGGCGTTCAATGTTAGGGAAAAGTCCCTAAAACCACTCTAAGTCAAAGTATCGCTTTTCATTGAATCCATTGTCAAGACCATCGCGACATATTTTTTTTATGCCACGAACCCCGAACAGGATCACATTGTTTGAACCTTGTTGATCATTGCTTGTTGGACCTTTGCCTTTATTGCTTTGTGTAGCTCTAGAAGAGTTTCTTCTTGGAGGTGCCATACCTGTAAAATCATATTAGATAAGGCTATACAAACATCCACCCCATGGTGGAGTAGTGCAAATAATTTGGGATGTTTGGGGATCAGCATCTCGATTTTCAATTCACATAAATGATTGTGCGATCACATAATATGATTTGTGAATCGCATATTGAAGCCACACAATGTACTACTTTAATGTGCGAATCACACATTGAAGCCGTAAAATGCACTACTTCAATGTGTGAATAACATAAATTATTATGCGATCACACATTGAAGATGCACAATATACTGCCTCAATGTGCGAATCGCATAACGGATTGTGCAAATGTACAATTGATTATGCGAATTGTACAAAATGCTGGTTCAATGTGGGATTTACACAACTAATGTTACAACCTCAAAATTTTTGTTGGTGTTCTTAACAAATAGGGGATCACATAAAGTATCAATAGAGCATTTAAGTAGTCGGTCCCACTAATGAAATTACACACGTGAGATAATAAGTCATGATCAAGTTAAACATTTTGAGTTTGTTTTGGTGAATTTTTGTGTTCTTTATTTTATCATGCTCTCATTATTTCCAAGTGCTCGTTGCTTCCTTTAGATTCCAGTACATCCAAATTTCAAAGGATTACTTCAGACTTTATTCGTCCCCAAATACGTGAGGAACAAGGCCATATATGGAGCAACAATGAGCAAGGGTGGAAGGCATTGAACTTGGGTGCCTAAGTGAGTTTAACTCATGAAATACGATAATGTAGAGTAGAAAACTTACCTGGATGAATCTTAAAATTAAACTTGCCTTGCAGTGGGAAAAGTGTGCACAATGTGATGCAAAGGTTTGATGCAAATTGTGAGAGTGAAAGTGTGGGGGGTGAATGTGTGTGCAAATGGGGTTAAAAAGGTTTAAAAAAGTAACTAACAAGGGAAGTTAATAGGGGTAACCACACAGGCTAGTAGTGGGGGTGGGTCAGGTTAGCTTTAATGGGGAAACCTTTTATTACCTAGATGAGCTTTGTACGAATCACACAATTGACTATGAAACCACACCATCTGATTGTAAGAATCACACAATATTCTCTTAAATCACACAACTCTCTGATCGATTATGCGGTTCGTACACTTGGATGTGGAACCGCACAATTGAGCTCTTGAAGCCATACATTTTTAGCCTTAGGTTATGGTAGCATTGTGCGAATTGCACAATTGACTGTGAAACCGCACAATCGATTGTGCGAATTGTACAATATTCTTCTTGAATCATACAACTTATCTAGTTAATTGTGTAATTCATAGACTGCATTGTGCAACTGCACAATGCATTATGTGGTTCTCACAATTGCTACCTTTTTCCTTCCCAGCTTTGGTCATGCTTTTCTCTTCTATCATGGATCCTACCAATGCACCTGTACTATGTCAAAACACAATTGTAAGCTCAAAATAAAAGTATGGAAAACAAAACAGTTGGATTGCCTGATGCTTATCATGGTTGTACACTGTTTAAGCAACTTTTATTAAAATTTAACTAAGTGTAGTTGCACGATAAGTATCACGTCATGATGCTTATCGTGTAACTTCACTGCTTAACAAAAAATTTACCTGTTGAACAGTTTTCCTTATCCAGTGTTTCATCATGATATCCATCACGACGTGATGGTTATCGTGATGATACACTTTTATTCTAGTAACACCTCTAAGTGCCCCAATTTTAATATAATCATTCATTTGGTGATCTTTGTTATATAATAATACAAAACCAAGAAAAAACTAAGCAAAACACTTACAACACACGGGTTGCCTCCTGTGAAGTGCCTTAGTTAATGTCGTGGCACGACCTTATGGCACGTTATGCTTCTTCCAAGAGGATTATGTGTACTTCATGCTCCTCATTCAGCCAGTAGTACTTGACCCTATGCCCATTAACCACGAATATTTGATCGGACTTGGTATCTCTTAGCTCAACTGTACCATGATCCGATACACACACGACCTTGAAGGGCCCCATCCATTTGGAATGAAGTTTTTCGGGGAACAATTTTAACCTTGAGTTGAACAGTAACACTAATTGACCTGGCTCAAAGCTTCGCTCAATCAACCTCTTATCATGCCATCTCTTGGTTCTTTCTTTATAAATCCTAGCACTCTCATATGCATTCAATTGGAATTCATCCAGCTCGAGGAGTTGAAGATGTCTTTTAGCCGCGACTGCTTTAGGATCAAAATTTAACCTCTTAACAGCCCATTGCGCTCTATGTTTAAGCTCCACCGGTAGGTGACACACCTTCCCAAAAACTAACCTATACGGCGAAGTACCTATAGGCGTTTTGTATGCAGTACGATATGCCCACAATGCATCATCGAGCCGTTTAGTCTAATCTTTCCTTTGCGCATTAACAGTCTTTTGCAATATTTGTTTCAACTCCCTATTCGACACCTCTACTTGCCCACTAGTTTGTGGGTGATAGGCAGTCGTTATTTTATGAGTGACACCATATTTTTCAAGAAATGCTTTGAACCAAGCATTTCAAAAATGCGATCCCCCATCACTGAATATAGCTCTTGGAGTTCCAAATCTAGTAAAAATGTGTTTTCTTACAAATTTCAACACCACCTTTGCATCGTTGGTTGGCAGCGCAGCAGCTTCTACCCATTTTGACATATAGTCCACGGCTACTAGAATATACCTATTCCCCTGTGAAGGTGGGAAGGGTCCCATGAAATCGATTCCCTAAACATCAAACAATTCTACCTCGAATATGTTTTGTAACGGCATCTCATGCTGTTTGGAAATCGATCCCATGTGTTGACATTCATCACATCTACGGAAAAACTCTACCGTATCTTTAAATCGTGTCGGCCAAAAGAAACCTGCTTGCAGCATCTTGTGGGCCGTTATTTCACCACCGTGATGCCCCCCATATAGCGAAGCATGACATTTAACTAAGATGTACTGCATCTCCCCTTTTGGTACATATCTCCGAATAAGTTTGTCCAGACCCTTTTTATATAGAAAAGGCTCATCCCAAAAGTAAAATTTGTAGTCATGTTTCAACCACTTCCACTGATGACTGGAGGCGTCAAGTGGGAATACCCCACTAACCAACACATTGATCATATCAATATACCATGGCACTTGTTGGCTGGACAAGGATAATAACTGTTCATCCGGGAACTCCTCTCGAATCTGCCATTGCTCTCATATGTGATCATGGTTCTCTAACCTGGATAGATGATCGGCTACTTGATTTTCACACCCTTTTCTATCCTTAATTTCCA
>JBDJHY010164654.1:0-22226 GCA_039654485.1 Withania somnifera | reverse complement strand
GGAAAGGTATCCATGCACCTTATAAGGCACACTTCGTTCCCCTTTCCAGCCGATGTGGGAGAAGGGACTTTACAATAGGGGAATTACACCAAATTAAATTGCAGGTGTTCTGCCAAGGACAGCAGCCAGCCCATACCGCCCACCCTCCACCGCCCCCAAGGACGGTAAACTACCCTCAAGACGGCGGTCAAGTGATTGTGCAATCTTAGAAACTACCTTGTATGGCGGTGTGAAGTCATAGGACGACGGTACTGGCCCAAGAGACATCGGCCAACATTTTCCCAAGTTCACATTGTTTGAAACGGCAATGGGTACCTTTGGACGGCGGTCCGCCCTTTCAGACAACGGTCACTTGTGATCAAAAACAACTCCCAAAAGTGTTCAAACATTGTGGTAACATCTTACTTTGATTCAATTCAAGTTTGTAATCCTTAGTTTCAATTCTTGAACATCATGTTCTCTCCTAATTCCAAAACTAGTTAACGACTAGTAATTATCCTACTTAGTTGCTCATAAGTTCTCTGTGTCCATTTTGTTTTGTGCTTTCTTTTGAGCTTTTCTCTTTTTTTTCATTGTTAGTTCTTTGGCTCTTGTGCATTTTCTTCTTTTGTTCGTTGTTTGAGTCGACAAAAATCCACTCCTTCACAAAGTATAAGTATCTTTATGAAGTGATTGGTCAAGTTAGTTCTTTATCAACTATGAAAGAACACCTTAGGTACGTCGAGTGATTTCAAATAAGAGAGGCGCGAGACTTTAAAAACTAACTTGTATATTGAGTTTTGCAGGTCCATAAGGTGTTATAAGGTGAAAATGTCATCCACGGATTCGGATTATGCTTGTGATAACATGAGTATGGAGGAAATCATGATTACGAAAGAGTTCTATGAGGACCGTGGTGGTTCTTATGGGCATGATGAAGAAATTCATGAGTTGAGTCCTACAATGACGAAGATGGTTTGAGTTGTAATGGTGTCTTCCAAGTAAAGGAGTATGTAGGAAGTTGTGAGATTGACTTTTCGCCCTCGTCTTGTGCTTCTTTCCACCCAACACAAAGGAGAATAGACATGGAATGGACACCTAGGAAGGATCATTATATGGACCTAGGGAGGAGAGTATCACCTACTTCACGACGTACAACCCATGCTTCTTATCCTAATCTTGAGACTTCTTGTTCACCACATAGCTATGGGAGGTTGAGTAGGTTAAGGGGTTCAAAGAGATATGGGAGTGAGGTGAACACAAGATGTCAAAGAAGGCAAGTCCCGAAGAGACACATGTTTAGAACCAATGTGAGTCTAAATGGTTGTGAGGGATTTTCACTTGAATTTGATGATTATGCCATTAACAACTACCTTACCCCCTATGCTGCACGGTTGGGATTGCCTTGGGATGTGAAACAAAGCCCTAATCCGGTACATGGATATTGGGTAAACAGAAGAGAATGCAATTTTCACTTGGGGAATATCAAGAGGTGATTTGGTGTGACATTATTTCAACGAGGGATTGCCAAATACTTTTTGGGAAGTCCTTGGTTCCTAAGCCATCAAATTCCGTATGTGCAAGATTGATACAACTACATCATGGAGTTCCAAAGGCATCCTTCCTTCTCACAATTGCCTACTAAAACTAAGGAGGCAAGTGAAGCACGTTCAATTGGAGCTCCCGACTTGGATGAGAACACAAAAGGATCGAAAGGGGGTCTTGACAAGCCTTTCTAATTGATTGCTAAGCGTAAGGCTGAAGGGACACAAGAACCTATGAAGACTCCCTGTTAGGGTGCAATAGAGGGGTCTTTAGTGGAAGTAAAGAAGCATGCACCATGTGAGGTTGTTACTAAGGAGTCAAGCATAGAAATTGTTATTTCAACTCCTCGTGCAACCAAGTGGAAGCTTGACGTGAAAGGATCTTTCAACCTTTCAGCCGGGATATTTGGCACTAAACCCAACTCCAACCAAAATGAGAGACAAGATCGAGAGGAGTAAGGGAATGATATGTGACAATCCTAAAGCGGAAAAAGGAGAGGTATGGAGTGAAGTGAGTGGATTATCACAAACTTACACTAACTTTTATTCTTCCTCTAACTGTTTTGATTCTAGTGCAGGGATTCTTGGAAGCAAGCCTAATGAGGAGCCTCACCATACTAAATTACATGTGGCTCATGGAAGTCTCTCAAAGGAGCTATTGCGCACCAAAGATGAACAACAAGGCAAGGAAGACTCTTGTAAGTTAGAGGTAATAAAGCTAAACCTTACACTTAAGTGCCTAGTAGCCAAATGGATGTGGGTGTTAGCTTGTGTCATTGTGGGCCTAATAAGCCTTTGCCTTGTGAAGCACATGGTAGCATCTTGATGGACGGTAATTCTAATGTTGTGAGTAACAAAAAACTAGTTGATCCTTTAGATGACCGGACTGACTCTCTTTGTGAGATCGCTTTGTGTCCATCTAGTGTTAATATTCATAGCTTGGAAAGAAGTACACGACCATGTGGGAGACATGAGCCTTTGGGTGACAATAATGTTGACTTGCTAGAGTATTTAAGGAACCCAAGTGGTGAATGTCTTAGTGATGAAGCTCTTAATTATGATTCCTTTCATGATACCCCACCCGTATTTGATAAGTATGATAATGAATTTCTTTATTCATGTGCAAGCTTGAGTTGTGATTCATTTGATGATACTAGTGGTGTGAGTCAAACTAGGAATCCTTATCTTGAGGACGTTTATGCTAAGGCAAGGTTGTGTGTGAAGCCTTTGAACTTGAATTGCCACCAAATAGCATGTATATTTCAGAGGTTCAACTTAAGGATGACAATGACCTACTACATGAGGGATTGAATAATATATTTAATGGGCCTCATGGTAATGAAGGGGTTACTAAAGTTGACCTTGAGGATAATCGTGTCGGGTGCTTAAATGATGATCTTTATAGAGGTAAATGATGATCTTTATAGAGGTATGCTCTTGTTTGTGGAAGTTGAGGTGAGTGATGTGTTACCGCAAGTTGTTATCCCATTCAATGTGTATATTATTTGTAAGAGCACTTGTTGATCCCTTAGGCTACCTCTTACATATATGTGGTATTCATGCTATGGAGGAACATTTTTCATTGGATTGGTTGATATGCACACTCCAATAGGATGGTGTGTCTTTCCTTTTGACTTGGGATCCCTTGTAAGAAAAATTATTATGCTTTAAAGTGGAACACTTCCTTTAGGATTGGTGTTGACCAAGTATCTCATGCTATGACCACGGACTTGTTTCCCTCGACCCTAGAGATAGTTTGGTTGACCATAGTGTGTTTCCATTGCATGCCTTGCTTTGGTACTTCTCTTTTGGTGTTTGATCATGCTTGCTTAAGGTTGCTAGAGTATATGCTCATTGGTGCTAACCCATTTTCTAACTCTCATACCATGAGGAAAGTTTGCGTGTTCATTTTCCCTAAAGGGTAAATCATATTGCCCTTTGATGAAGTAGGAATGTCGCCTACCAAGGTAGCTCCAAAGGAAGAAAAGGTGGACCTTGCTTCAAGGATATAGGGTTGAGTGAATACTATGCTAACCAGAAGGGAGGATGATATAAGCACGGATAGCACCCATCAAGCAAGGTCATTCACATGAAGTCAAGCCAAGACCTTCAGGGGTCTACAAGTCATGGTCGTGGGGAATTTGAAGACTCTGGGGACCGTACGGAAAGAGACCCAAACTTGTGGGCCCAATTTGACAGATTGGGTCACTTTTGGGCCCAATTATAATAAGTAAAACCTTGACTAGTATAAATAGCTAGTCTTTCATTATTTTCCTTAGTTTTTGAAGAATAAAAAATTGAACAAAGCTTTGTCAAGCTTTTAGTAGTATTTATCTAGGATTAGTGTTAGTGGATTGTAGGATTACAATCTAGGTTAGCAATGGGTTTACTTATATTGTTGATTTAGAACTTCTCCTTGATGTTCATATTGGTTGCTCATTTATGGGTTCATGTGGGTTTCCATTCATTGAATATAAGTCATTTCTCCCTTGGGTTATTTGTGGATTCAAGTTGCCTTTCTTGCTTCTCTTCTCATCTTCTTATTTCTCTTGGCATTATTGTCTTTAATTTCGAATTTAGCTGATAATTCCCCATATCTTTATTTTTGTGTTTTTTTATTACAATTCGATTCTAGTTGCAAAACTAGGATCGTAACAGGTTATTTTCCAGAACTCCCAGAGAAGCAACACGACCAAGAAACATCAACCATGCAGAACGCTAATCAAATTGCCCATTCAGAGGAGATGGCAAATGCGGTCGAAGAATCAATTATCGAATCTCTACTACAGAGTTAATAGAGATAGATGATAATCAATTAAAGGGGGTAGAGAAGGAGGGCAAGGAACTACATAAAAAGGGGAGCAAAGACCAATCACTATCAAGAAGGACTGGGAGATTGAGGAACCAGAACCTCTGCAAATTCAACAACACGAAGTAACAAGGAATAAGGAGAGGGAGATTTCAAACTGGGTACAACAAAACTTGATCAAATTGGGTAAATTCTTGGGTGCTGACTTCCAGGCCATGAAGAGGAGACTTTGGAATTATTACTTCAAGTGGATAGTTCCAGACAAGCCAAATAAATGGAAGTTGTGGTTGTATGAAAGGAAACAAGATTCACAGGTTCTCAAGAATTAAGAAAGTCTACTAAGCTTTGATGTGAAATTCAAAAATAGTGGAAATAGGGGTAAGGTGAGGAACTTGCTCATCAATGATAGATGAAATTTAAACTGGTCTCATGGAATGTAACGGGACTGATGATAGGGATAAGAGAAGACTAGTTAAAAGTATTATGGGGGAATGGAATGCAGACATCTTTTGTTTGGAACTTAGTGAGACTAGAGGGGGAATTCTAATGTTGGGGGATGGTAGAGTGTGAAAGGGGGAGACATTCTGGAGTCTTGACATCTATTCTATAACTTGCAAAACTTCACTTGTCACATTATAGGGGTTTATGCCCCCAACAGTTATGTGGAAAGGCGGCTTGTTTGGGAGGAATTAGGGGCTATAAAGGGTCTAATAGAAAGGCTTTGGGCTGTGCATGGGCATTTCAATCTGGTGAGGTTCATCTCTGAGAAGAGAAACTACTTGAGCATGAGAGAGTTTTCATATCTCATAGATGATCTGAAGCTGATTGACATACAACTAGAAGGTGGCCCTTACACTTGGTTCAAAGGAGTCAAGACATTGCCTCCAGAATTGATAGAATTCTAGTATCAGAAGAATAGGATGATAGCTTCAACAACATCAAGCGGATTGCTTTAGAGAGGCTCAGATCAGACCACACTCCTATTGCATTGCGGCGAGGGGGCAGGGGAGGGGGGTGTTCAAGTTTGAAAATTGGTGGTTAGGCATAGAAGGGTTCACAGACAAAGTCAGATATTGGTGGAACTCCTTCAGCTTTTCTGGGAGGCCTAATTTATACTTGCTTCAAAACTTAAGGCATTAAAAGGAAAGCTTAAAGTTTGGAGCAAGTGTGATCAACAGAACCTGGGATCCAAATGGATGTACTTCCTCAAAGAACTGGTTGTTTTGATGAAGTTAGTAAGGGTAGATCACTAACTGAAGAGGAAATGTTACCGTAAAAGCTCCTCTTTCATTTGCAGATATAGACTTCTTTGGATCTTATCTGCTTCAGAGGTTTATCTTCCTCTAAAAAACTGCTTTTTCATGGGCATCTTCTATTCAAAAGGTCCTATCTCTAGATGGCAAAGTGAAAAGTCGAATTGATCTGCACATCCCTCTATTCCAATAGAAAACGTTAGCCTTTATCCATGAGATCGGGGGTAGTGAGCTCTTAACTGATAGATAAGGCACCTGCATGCAGGGACTGAAGAGATAGAAAAAGGGAAGATAGAGTAACAAGGAAAAATTCTGGTTTACTGGAGTATGAGGAACTACTCAAATATGAAGAAATTTCATGGAGACAAAAGTCAAGATCACTGTGGTTAAAGGAACGGGAAAAGAACACCAAGTTTTTTCACAAAATGGTCAATGCACACAAGAGGTATAACAACATTGATCAATTAGTAATCCCAGGAGAAACCCAAGATCCTACCAGAATTGAAGAGGAGATGGTACATTTCGATAAGCAGCTATATACTGAGACTACTGACCGGAGACCGGAGACCGGAGACCGGAGACCGGAGACCTGCCTATAATGATGCCAATTGCCCCAAGTTAACAAAGGAGGAAAAGGAGAATTTGCAGAGGAACTTGAGGAGAGTGAAGTTTTAAAATGTTTGAAACTACGTGCAATTGATAAAGCACCTGGCCAGATGGATTCACTATGGGTTTCTTCTTAAAATGTTAGGAAGCGGTGAAAGAGGACATCATGAAAACTTTTTGGAACTTTTATAAATTAGAAGTATTTGAAAGAAGTTTGAATGCAACATTTATTACTCTCATCCCAAAGAAAAGGGTGCCAAGGATCTAAGAGATTCAGACCTATCAGCTTATCAGGAAGCATCTACAACCTTTTTGCTAAAGTTCTGACAAAGAGAATGAAAGGTATAATGGCTAAACTTGTGGACTCTCAACAAATGGCTTTTATAAAAGGAAGACAAATCATGGATGCAGTGTTGATAGCTAATGAGGCAGTGAATTCCAGACAAAAGCAAAAGAAGCCTGGAATTCTTTGTAACCTAGACATGGAAAAGGCCTACGACCATGTAAATTGGGAATATCTTTTGACTACAAAGGAGAGGATGGGTTTTGAGATGAAGTGGATAAAGTGGATTAGACATTGTATCACAACTGAGAGATTCTCAAAATTTATAAATGGATCTCTTGTGGGTTTCTTTAGGGCACAGAGGGGACTAAGACAGGGGGAACCATTGTCTCCTTTTCTTTTCCTACTTGCTATGGAAGGTCTGAAAAATTTCGAATCGGCTAAAATGAGGGGATGGCTCAGGGGTTTTGAGGTAAGCAGACTTGGAGTAGACAGCGTGGAAGTCACTCATCTACAATATGTTGATGATACTTTGATATTGTGTGATGATGATGAGCACCAACAACTGATGTTGAGGGTGATCCTAGTGAAAGCTCTAAATGCTATTTTGGAAGGAATATTGGAGCATTGCCTGCATCATATCTCGGGATGCATTTGGGAGCTAAATCCCAATTACATGAAATGAAGCTAGCAAAGATAAAAATCCCAATATCTCTCTAGGGGAGGCAAGTTGACCCTAATCAATTCTGTTCTTGATTCATTACCAACCTATGTGATGTCAATATTTCCAATTCGAAAGAGGATCACCAATATATTGGACAGAATCGGAAGAAAGTTCCTCTGGCAAGGAAATAATGAGAGAAAGGGCTACAATTTGGTTAAATGGGACGTTGTGACAATGGAAAGAAACATGGAGGTTTGGGAATAAAGAATTCAATAAATCAAAGCAAAGCCCTTAAGATGGAATGGTGGTGCAAGTTCAATAATCAAGAACTGACCTACTGGAAGAAAGTTATCAAGGCAAAATATGTAGAGGAAGACAACTGGATGACCAAAGAGGTGACCACACCATATGGGGTTAGTGTATGGAGATCTATCAGATCCCTATGGCCTGAGTTTAAGGCTAACACAAAGATCAAAGTGGGGAATGGAGAGAAAACTGAATTCTGGAAGGATGTTTGGCATGAGGCAGGTTGGCTAGATATTATGTTTCGTGATATATACTCTCTAATATCCCACTAAAAGAAGACCATAGTAGATAATTGGACTCCTTAAGGGTGGAACTTCATCTTCTTTAGAAGACAAATGAATGACTGGGAGATTCCGAGGGTTGCAATTTTTTCTAACACCATTGGCCAATCTAATAGATTGGAGGGAGCAAGGCACCCTATGATGGAAAGGCAATCAGAAGGGTAGCTTCAAGGTGAGTTGTGCATACAACTGGCTGAACCATCCCAACCAACACCAAAATCACAAACCATGGAGAGGAATCTGGAAGTCAGAAATCCCACTCAAAGTGGCCTGTTTGTCTGGTTGTTAGACAAAGAAGTTGTACTGACTGAATACAACTTAATGAAGGGGATAACATTATGTTCAATCTTTTGTGGGGAAACTACTGAGACAGTTAACCATCTTTTTCCACAATGCAAGATCACTGGCCAACTGTGGAGGTTATTCCTGAATCTGACGAGCATGTCGTGGACCATGCCAGCCAAGATCACAGAAGCAAAACCAAAGTTGGGAGGAAGCAGTCCACGAATAGAGACAGATGGAGAATTGTCCCTGCTACTATATGGTGCATAATATGGAAGGACATGAACTCGATAGATTTTGATAGATAGAGAAAAGCATGCAAAAAGTCAAACTAAATTGTCTTATGTTACTACTTTTTTGGTGTAATCAGTTATATTCAAATGATACTATCTCAATAACTGATATACAAGACTCAATTTAGGAAAAGATAGTAGGATTTGAAGTACTTCTTGTAAATATTGACCAATAATACTGCTTGTTGGGGAATATATGAAGTTACCAGTTTCAAAAAAAAAATTAAAGTAGGAAATGGCCATAAACTAGACAGTCATGTTGGAAAAGGAACTGTTTCTGGTTTAAGATTGAGTGAAGTGCTTGTAGTTCCTAACCTCAAACAAAATCTACTATCAGTAAGTAAGATTACTAGAGAATTGTTGAAATATTGATTTTGATGAATCATCTTTTGTTGTAAAGGACAAGAGGCAGGAACACAGATGGCCAGGGGTGCTAGAAGAAAAATCTATGCCTTCAACATTGACAACCTGCTTGCCTTGAGTGGTACAAGGAGTTCAAGTTGAAATTTGGCATGCTAGAATTGGGCATCCAAATTTAAGTCTTTAGAAGTTCTAAGGAATAATAAGTATATTAATATCACATGTTGGAATAAAACTCCTACCGTTTGTGCTAGTTGTCAAATGGGAAAAGGTTGTAAGCTACTATTTAAATTGAGAAATAAAGTTCACAATGCACCATTGTTGAAAATTCGTTGTGACTTATGGGGAACTTCCCCTGTTGAACCCTCCCAACATTTGAAGTATTATGTACTGTTTATTGATGATCATAGTAGATACACATGGTTGAATCTATTAAAAGGAAAATCTGATTTCTTTCAAACATTTGTCAAATTCCAGAAAATGGTTGAGAAACAATTTTCAAAGTGTATTAAGATTTTTTAGTGTGATGGTGGGGGTGAATTTTCAAGTTCAAAGTTTATAAAGTACATGGAAAATTTTGGCACTGTAAGACGTATTTCTTGTCCTCGTACTCTTGAGCAAAAGAAAACACAGAGTTGTAGTTGAAACTGGATTAACGCTCTCCTTCATGCTAAGTTGCCTCTATATTTATGGACTGGAGCTTTTCTCTTGTTTTCTTGATAAATAGGCTTCCCTCATCTGTGTTTAATAAGGAAACATCCTGTCATAAACTACATGGGTCACATCCTGACTACAACAGTCTAAAAGTGTTTGGGTGAAGGTGTTTCCCTTATCTCAAAGGATTCAAGGGGTTATCATCCATCCACCAAGGAAAGTCTCTGTATCAAGACATGTTGTCTTTGATGACCTAACTTTTCCTTATGTGCAGGAAACAAAGACTAACAGTGCACTTGCAGACTCAAGCCATATGGCCACATTTTTTGAGTTTCTCTCACAATCACAGGATGAGTTTAGGTCATCGGACCATACACCTATAAAGAAGTAGTAGAAGTTGTCCATGATACTGCTGAACCCATTGTTGTCACTACCACAAGAGGAGATCAACTCTATAGGTATGCCTTTATTGTTAATAATCCAGCCCAACAATTGCTACAGAAGCACAAAATTCAGATTTGCACTCGGAGGATTCAAACTCTAGTGGACTGCATGAGTTGCACCAAACTCTTGAGCTAATGCAAACACATCCTACTCCTGATCAACAAGCTCAACAGATCAATGTAGAGGATCCAAGAGGATTGCAATGTGAAGTAGATTTTTCAAGCTTCTTCGATGATCAGGTTGACACAACTTCAGTAACTCAAGGCATTAGTGCTCGGGAAGAGCCTGCAATCAGTCCTCAAAATCATCATATGGTTACCAGATCCAAAGCTAAGTCACTTCCTATTACTCATACCTCCTTGATTTTTGTACCAAGAGATGCTAAAGAACCTAAGTCACTGAAAGAAGCTCTTAGTTCTCCTATCTGGCTGACAGCAACGGAAGAAGAACTGCGAGCTTTACATCAAAATGAAACTTGACCTGTAGTTCCTAGACCCTCAAATATAAATGTACTAGGGCCTAAGTGGTTGTTTAAGCCAAAAATGAAACATGATTGCTCAATTGGAAGACTCGAAGCCAAGCTAGTAGGTCGAACTCTTCAAAAATGTCGACCGGTGCGTGTCGGACCCTCCAACAATAGTGTATTTTTTAAGGATCTGACACGGGTGCGGCAACATTTTCAGAGAGTCCAAGCAACTTAGGCTAAAGGTTACTCCCAGCTTGAGGGAATTGATTTTGATGAAATAAAAGCTACCACTATAAGAGTCATTTTGCCTGTTGATGTCACCTTGTGTTTGCCTATTAGACAACTAGATGGAGATGGGAAGAACGCCTTTTGCATGGACATCTGCAAGAAGTCCACGTGAGTCAGCCAAGCCACCAGGTTTTATTGATTCGACGTATCCAAATCATGTTTGCCTCTTAAAGAAGGCCCTCTATGAACACAAACAAGCTCCTAGAGACTTGGGGTTCAAATGCAGTAGGGCAGACTCTTCGTTATTTACTATTCACAATTCAGAAGGAACCATACTACTTCTGTCGTATGTAGATGATATAATGATGACAGGAAACAACTCCAGGCAAATAGGGGAAGTAGTGAAGAAATCTTGGACCCTTGAGTTACTTTCTGGGTATTGAGGTGAATTACTTTCCCGAGGGAATTCATCTGACTCAAAGAAAATATGTCAATGATCTACTCAAAAAAGCTGGACATGGAAAATGTGAAGGCAGCACATACTCCAGTAGCTCAGACACATGGTCTACAAGAAGCTGTTGGCAGTACAGTTGATCCCTCAGTTTACAGAATCATTGTAGGAAGCTTGCAATATCTCATACTCACCCGGCCGGACATCACTCATGCTGTCAATCATGCAAGCCAATTCACGCAGCTTCCAAACAGTGTGCATCTTCAAGTTGTAAAGAGGATATTAAGGTATGTCAAGGGAACTATTGATCCTGCACTAAGACTCTTATCAGTCTTCCCTCAGGTTATATGGTTTCTCAGCTGCAGACTGGGAAGGGTGAGCTCTAACAAGAAGGTCGACCTATTAGATATAGCATATATCTTGGTTCAACTTGCCTATCATGGTCCTCTAGGAAGCAACACACTGTTGTTAGATCTAGTGCTGAAGCTGAGTACAGAGCATTGGCAGCAACTGCAGCTGAGCTCACATGGATAAGCTACATTTCGGAAGAAATTGGTGTATATGTCAAGATTGCTCCCACTCTATTCTGTGACAACATAAGTGCCTTGTACATGACCACAAATCCAGTACTACATGCTTGAACTAAACATGTAGATCACTTTGTCAAGGAAAAGGTAGCTCAAGGACAGTTGGTTACACAATTTGTTAGATCAAAGGATCAACTGGCAGACATTCATACAAAAGCTCTTGGGAAGGACCTGTTAAAGTTTTTCCGAGACAAGTTAGGTGAAGTGTACGTATCATGCTCAAGCTTGAGGGGGGAATGTTAAAGATCATGATGATAGGGATCTGATGAATCCAGATAATGATCAATGCAAGAGCCGTGATAAGGACTCAATTACCTAGTTTAACTATACTAGGATTGTTCAAGCTTACTAGGAGTGTTCTAAGGAAGTCGTGCTGGAACTTGTATAGCTACATTTAGCATAAAACACTTGTATAAATAAATAGGTTCTGTAATGTTAAGATAGATCAATCAAACAGTGAGTTTGATATTCTTCTCAAAGCGTGTATTTTCTCATGGTATCAGAGCTTCTTTGAAGCTAAATCCGCTGCCAAATTCTAGTCCCTTTTCTATACACACAGGTCCTGCAAATATGACTTCCAACACTTTTTCGACACCCTCCCTTCATCACCTTGATATGGAGAACACAAATGATGCAACTTATCCAAGTAATGAGACTAGCCTATCTCATTGAGGATAAAGCAGAAGCAGTTGATTCTGAGGGGACAAGAAAGGACATGCAAGCAATAATAAATAAAGTTGTTGGCTTCATTGTATAGACAACTATCCCTCAAATCCCAAACTAGTTAGGCTAGCTAATGAATCTACTGTGTCAATTCCGATGAATTCAAGCCCATTACATTCTGATACTATATAAAAAGCAAGGGAAAAAAATATAGCTCAAGGTTCATGCCTTTTCATGAGGCAGATATGGAATTTAAGATCGATACACTTGTCATTCCCAAGAGAGAAAATTTCAAGTATTCCAGGTCCATAATTCAAGGAGACGGGGCAATTGACGATGATGTTGCACAACATATTAGAGTGGATGGGTGAAACGGAAGCTCGCCTATAAGGTAGGGTGAAAAGAATGTGTCCTGAAGGCTTAAAGGTAAGTTTTACGAAGTGGTAGTTAAATCAACACTTCCTGTGAGGCCGAGTGTTCGCCAGTCAACAATGTCCACGTGCCGAAGATAAAGGTAGCAGAGATGAGGATGCTCAGATGGATGGATGCACATAATAGGAGAGAGATGATTAAGAACAAGGTTAGACAAAAACAAAATTATACGGAATAAAGTGAGAGTGGCCTCCGTAGCCGACAAAATGAGGGACCCAAGATTGAGATGGTTCGAACATGTAAAGAGAAGGTGCGAGAATGTGCCAGTGAGGAAGTGTGAGAGGTTCGCTATAGCAAGAGCTAGGAAAGGTAGATAGGCCGAAGAAGAACTAAGGGAAGGTGATTACACAGGATATGGAACAACCGAGGACATGACCCTAAATAGGAAGGCATAGAGGTCGAGGATTAGGATAAAAGGCTAGTAGGTTAGTCGAGTGTCGCCGTACTTCTAGTAGTATGATTTAGGCATCACATAGTTTTTCCTCTTTCTTTTTCTTTTTTTTTCCTCCAACCCGTATTACTATACGTGCTACACTAGTTATGCAGTGTTATTTTGTTCTCTTTTTCTCTAACTTCCCCTTTTATATAGCCAGGGTTATTAGAAACAGCATCTCTGCCGCAAAGGTAGAGGTAAAATCTGCATACATCCTACCCCAGACCATTTGTAGGATTACGCTACAAATATTGTTGTTGTTCATGTTTTATCATGCTATCATAGCCAAACTCATCAATCCATATTGTTGTGATTCTCAATGATGGATCCTTTGTGTTATTTTTTACACGCTTCAATTGTCAAGTTATAGTTGTGCACGAGAGCTTTAACTGCAAAGCCCTACATTAATTGAGGGAATATGTTGTGCTCTCCTTATATGGTTATAGGTAATTATCGCTCCTAAACTAGCTTTTGGATTGAATTAGGTTCATGTTCCATTTCTTCACATGGTATTAAACTTAGCCTCATCCCTATTCTTGGTTTACCAAATATTGGGCACTCATGGTATGTTTTCCACACTACAGATGTCGAGTCTTGAGATGGAAAGGGAGTGTTACTAATCGGCAATTGGTAAAGAGTTGTTATCTTTTATAGGTCTTAGACCGTTCTCACATAGTGAGGGAGTGTTACTTATCGACGATTGGTAAAGAAAATGAGTTGTTATCTCTTATATGGTCTTTAGGCAGTTCTCACCTCATAAGATGAGGTTAACATTTGGAGTTGAGTTAAGGTCAAAGTTCATTTCATAAAAAGTTTTACATAGGAAGAGAAAAAGAATCATAAATTTCTTTCCTTTCCTTGAAAGAATTTATGCACCTGATATTGAAACAAACACCATAACCTTTTTGCTTAGTCGTATGAAAAGTTTCTTTTAGAACTACGTAAGTTTTGATCAAGCTTTTTGTCGATGTATAAATTATTTTGTTCATTCATTCCTCTAGCACTTACAATCTCCAAAGCATTATCGATTAATTCTTGTATAACTTGATCTAATTTGAGTGTTTGGCACACACACACACCCCTGGCCAAAGTAAATTAGAAATAGACACATTGATAGCATCCATAGAAGTTCTACTCCATTGAAGGACAAGGATGAAGCTTTAGAGACTTCAAGGAGGCTCATAACAAGATCTCAAACCAAGGAGTTCAATGGCAAGATCAATGAGCTTCAATTGCAGATCCTTTTGTTGGAGAAGAATAGTTCAAGCCCAAAGGAGATGAATTGTCCAAATGTTACAACTATTTGGTGGCCCAAGTCGATGTCCAGGAGGAGGAATATTGGAGTCTAATATTAAGCCTTGAAGAGGCCCAAAAGTGATGCAAAAAAGCAGCTCAAAATCGGTCCAAAAGGAGGCCTTTTCAACCCTTAATGGAGCTAAAATCAGTAGCCCAATTCAAGCACAAATGGGGCTCAAAGACACGACCAACGAAGCCTAAAAAGACCTAATTTCAGCCATAATAATTAGGTTTTAGTTTTTACCTTCGCAACCAAGCTAGGATTTTATTTTCCTTTGTTCTAGATTGTTCTTTCTAGGGTTTTATAGGGCGAGCAGCCACCTTTTTAATTCTATAAATAGGAATATTTTTTCATTCATTAAGAACACATTATATTGATATTAATAATAGTTGAGAGAGTTTATTAAACCTTTGTGACTTGTTCTTTCGGAATTTATCTTTAGACCTTTAATAGTTTCATAATTTAAGGTATAAAGTTATTTGTTCTTGTGAAATCTTTGATTCCTTTTTTTGGTATTCTTTAAAAGGTGATTAGTTTCATACACTAATTATTGTCTTAAGTTTCTCATAAAGCAGTCAAGATCCGAATCTGTGGCATTGATTTGTTTCTCAAGTAAAGGCATTAGATTTCTCCATAAGTTCTTGAATCGTTCCTTTGAATTTCCCATATCTTTATTTTTTCTTTTTAATTCTTTTTGCTTCCGCACTCTAATATTCAATTCTATATTTGTGATCTTCCTAATCTCGCTGTTATCACACATTATACATCAAAACTACAAAAAGATGTACATGCACTATCAGGAAAGAAATGCGTCTAGAAAATTTGCATAATTCAGTAGCTTCAAGCACAACACAGAAGTAAATCAGAGTCAACCGAGAGTATGAACAATAAAATGGAAAATAATGAAATGCATACTTCCGTAATGGATCATAAAATTGAGTATGTACCTTCTTCACAGAGGCAGACCATGATAATGTGAGACCAAGGAAAACAATGAAGACGAAAGGTCCCCAAAGATCCCAATCACGAAGGGCTTTACCAGGATCTTCTCTATAAGGATTAGGGAAAACCACCAGCTTCAAATTACTAACAATTCTGGACAGATCTCTTTTCACGGTATCCCAAACGGGCTCCGTAAGGGTATTGGGCGGAGATCCGAATCCTGTAGCCGCTATATTCGACTGTCCCGATGAAGGTAACGGCGGGGGAGATGGAATGGAAGGAACAGGTGTCGATTTCTGATTAGAGGTCGTAGAGGGAGGTGGTGGGCGGAGATTGGAAGGCATGAAGGGAGAAGATGAAACAAGGATGGCAGCACGAGGAGGAGAAGGCGGGCGTGCTGGAAGGACAGTAGAAGGATTGGCATAGATGAGGTTCTCGATTTCATCAATGTCCGATTGGGACGTCGAGTGTTAATTCTAGTTTGGTTTGGGTTGATAAGTGTAAAATGTTTCTCACCTTTATGCACGGTCCTTGGTTAGTTTTGAGATTATGTATAGTGGTTCTCAAAAAACAAATCTAGTATTTGATGGGATTTGAAACCATAACCTATTTTCATATCTCTAAAAGTCGGTCAAGTTCCTTGTTTTCGACATACTCCAATTGCTCAATTTTTTACATATATAAAAATTTCACATGTGATCCCCTTGAGTTGAACATATCATTGGATAGTTTATCTTGATTATGCCCTTGTAAACGATTCATCAATGATGTAACCGTAAATAGGCTACCAAGCAAGGCTTAATGATTGCTGTTTGAGTTATGTGTACCGGGTTTTCTTTAGTCAAGTGATTGTATTCCTTTTTTGTCTAAATTGTCAATGTATTAACAAATAGTAGTTCATCTTGTCTTATGTAAGTTTCCAAGTTATATAGAACACGTTGAGAACAATCAAATACTACGAACTACTTTGCCGTCTATCCTTTATTTCTGTAATTTGACTCATGAGTATATCATTTATTTGAAGTAGTTTATGTTACACTCATATTTTATCCTCCTCTAATTAATAATTAATAAACCCGTGTTTTGAAAAAACTGAGATATTTTAATTGAAATGTTATCAAGATCAAAATGACATTTTTCTTATTATTTATTAGAATGATTTGTTAAAATATATATTTCTTTTTCAAAATCGCAAACCCTTATGAAGGTACGTGCACACGTATATATCATGTATACGTGTGTATAAATATGCATAAAGGAATAATTGATCAAATATTTTATCATTTTCTAAGAATAATTGGTGTACATGATAATGTATACAATATACCATATAAGTTTTGTGAAAAGACATAATTAAGTACATGATATACCTAGTCATGTATACTTCGTATATCGTATATCTTATTTGAAATTCATTTTTATTAACTAATTAGTTAATCAATTTTATCTTTAGTAAATTATGTTTCGTAAAATTACAGGTTATTCATTATTTATTATTCATGTTTTATTTTATTAATTTATGTATATGTTCGATAAATAAAGTTGTGATGATGTCTACATCGTATATGCAGACAAGACTAACCCTGACCTAAATCAAGTAGAGATAGGCCAGTGCCAACAACCCAAAAGAAAAAGGGAAGGAGATGAAAAGATAAATAAAAGTAGGACACGAAAATACACAACTAAACATAACTCCCCAGAACCTGGTATCGTGGTTGTAGAGCATCTATATACAGAAAGTACAAAATATAGAACTCATGATGCAAAAAAATCATAAAATAGCTTTCCAGGAACTAAATATGATAACTCTGAGATTAGAAGGAAAACTAGTCAGCAAGGATGCTAACTGCTCACCAAAATCTCATGGAACTACGCCATCTATCTCGCACAACCGCATCCTCTACTAGCTCATACTAGGATCTGCATCAATAAAAAATGTGGAAGTGTAGCATTAGTACCAAAGAAATAGGTACCTGGTAGGCATCATAGGATTATCGGGAAAAATAAAAAATAAGCAAGGTAAAAAGTGATCGACAACAAGTAGGACAGTGGCACATAATGTACAATAGAAACAAGGTAACCATAGTAATAGCTAGTAAGTCCAGTGAAGGATCATCTAACTGTGGGTACAGTTCCAGCTAACAAGTATAAAAAAAGGTTACTATCAGGGTATAACCCACAAAACCTGGGCCACAAGTAACTCATGACCAAATGTAACACATACTAGAAGCTCCAACATGACCAGCACCAGTAAGGACCAATAAGAGAGTACATAACCATGATAAGCTAAGCTAACAACAAATAGTACTAATCAAAGATAAAAAGGAACAAACATAGTTTACAAGGAAAAAAACTCGATTGACACCCCATTCTGCCAGTAGGTACACTCAAGCAACCAAGCAACCAAGCAACCAACAGGTACTCCCCCTATAAGCCCTGAAGAGTCAATCAAATGTGAAAGAATGAGATGCCTGGGGTGCTAATAAGTAGATAGTGCATGTACGCACCCTTCTAGGTACAAGACTCAGTCAGGAGCAGACCCACAGAATCTTAACTGTATACTTACCAACCTACCGCAATATACCCTCCCCCGGCCACTCAACATATCCCAGGCATGCCGCCAAGATCGGAGGGTCCATGGAGGGATCAAATCCCTTGTACAAAAATTATCATAAAGAACCAATTAGTTCCATAATCATCAGGGCCAAAAAGACAAAACTCGAGTCAGCTCGTATATCATATCTCTACGAAAACTTACGTCCAACCATATAGGCAAAGATCCAAATCTTGGTAACACCCAACTTCCACCAGGTTAGAAGTTTGCAGGAATCATAGTGATGCTGATAAAATAGCCTTAAGTGTGTGAGAAAATATATCCATACTTCTCATGAATGCAGTCCTGGAAAATATAAGTATATATGAAATATTCTCCAGTTATTACTCTATAAAAAATTAAGTTACCTTTTAAAATGTTTAACTCATGTTCACTACACAAAATCAATCAATAGGATAAACTGGCCTAAGTCTACTAATTGAAATTCATAGGATAGATACCAGCCCTAGGCATAAGGTACATCCTCTCCTAGCCCAACTATGGATACGAGCCACGAGAAATTGCATGAATGGTGCCACAACAGCAAAAGGGGGCCGTCAAGGGCCAAATATAATCATGCAGATCAAATACCCGAGTTTGGCATTGGAGCAATTACCTACTACAGTCATGCAGATCGATATGTAGACATCTGTATCCATTCTTTGGGAGGCTATTGGGTACCATAGGAAAGACTTCATCTCTTGGTTCTTATCATGCGTTGGCATTAGAAACATTTCCTTAATTACTAAATTTTGATTCATCCTTTCATATATGGTAAGTACTCGAGCTTCGTCCATATATAGATATAATCCTCTACAAGATTAGGAGGCCCCACCTAGGAGTCAGAAGGGGGTTGCAGGGTTTTACAATCGGTTGTCACTCTCTTGTCTTTGAGTCAACTCGGTATAACTACCACAGACCCACTACTGTTGCCATAGACTGTTCCAGATCCTCCATCGTAGTCACATAGCCATGGATTGCCACTGTCAAAGATATGTTGTGGCAGATGCTGAAGATATTATAGACTACACCTGCATCTACCTTAACACCATCTTTTGTTATTCAAATATCTGAGGTAAGTAAAATGTTAGATCATTTCCTTCAGGTATCCCCATCCAGAATTTCAGGAGAATAGGATCAGGAAACCCCATAAGTTCATCACTGTCTGTGAGGAGGGATTGAGGACCTTGGAGTTATTGGAGATATATGTGGTTAACTTCATAGTTTATCTACTCCAAGGAGCTGCCAGTCAATGGTTTACAGACATTGTAAACCAGCTGGTTCACCCCTATTGACTTGGGGATAGTTTACTTAGGCCTTTATGTCCAAATACATGACTAGGAGTTCGTGATAGGTAGTAGGGTCATAGTTTACAAACTTGAAGTAGGATTCCATGACAGTTCTTAAATATGAAGGCCAGTATATCAAGCTATCTTAACATACAGGGGAGGTTCATCCTAAATAGGATGAATGAATTAGCTGATTCACTTATGGGCTGAGATTGGATCTCTACAAAAGTGTAATGGATATTTGTGTTGAAAAAGTATTTTCTAGATGTAGTAGGCTATGCTCATAGGATAGAGCACCTTTATCGCGAGGCCCAAGGGGGAATTGAGAAGAGATAGCACCGTCAGGGAAACTATTTGAGGTCTCGATATGTAGATACATACTATGGTAGGAGAGGTTATTTTAGTCAATAGTACCAGCTTCTCTCCTAACTTTTGATATGGGCGAGAGTATTCAGCCTATCAGGGCCTCATTTTAACTTCACAAGGTCATGCTAATGGTTTTAAAAGACATTCCAATGCCTTAGATGTGTGTTTCCATTGTAGTAAGCATGGGGATTTTCCATCGATTGCCCAAGGGGACTAGTGCTTATGTACTAGGTCTATGTTTTTATTGCAATAAGATGGGTTATATCACTAGATATTGTCTTTGGTAGAGGGCCACACAAAAATCCACATTACCTGCCCAGACCTTAAAGACTATTCCATTAGCTAGAGGTGGCCAGATCAGATCTCAGGAAGGTAAAGGAGGAGGCCAAAGAAGGGAGATCCGGGTAGGAGAGATGAGCAGCAAGGAAGGGCCACTATAAGCTGTATGCTATCCCAAATAAAGTAGTGGTTAAGACTTCAAATGCCTTTGTGATTGATAGGTTACTTATTTGTGGGCATTTAGCTTTAGCTTTATTTTATCCTAGATCTACATTTTCTTCTATATCTATGTACTTTGAAGCTCGATTGAGTATTTTTAGTAAGTTATTATTTTTTCCATTGAGTGTACCTACCCCCATGGGTGAGGCCCTGGTGGTGAATCAGGTATATAGATCATGTATTGTGAGAGTTTAGGGGTGTAGCACTCATACTAATTTTATTGAGTTAGACATATTGATATTTATGTGATTCTGGGCATGGATTTCTTATTCACTTACCATGTGGTCCTAGAGTGTTATGCTAAGACCATGACCTTATCTATTCCTGGCATAACCCTAGTGGTGTGGCAGGGGCCTACTTTCCATTCCTCTGTTTGGGTCATATCATATCTTGAGGATCATAGGCTTACTTTTTGTGGTTTTCTAGCTTACATAACCCATGATAGAGATGTTAGTGATGATCCTCCCTCCTATGATTCCATACCTATTAGTTATAAGTTATTGCCTATGTTTCTTGATGATTTTCCTAACCTTTGACTCACAATAGAGGTTGAGCTGGGCACAGGATAATTTCTATTACTCTCGATCATATGGCCCCAATATATCTTTATGAGGTGAGTGTTCAGCTGTAGGATCTTATCGATAGAGGCTTTATTTTTCCTAGTGTACCCCCTTGAGGTGTCCTAATTTTTCATGTAAATAAGAACGACAAGAGTATGTGGATGTGTATTAGTTATCAATAGCTGAACAAGGTGACTATTAAAATAAGTATCTTATGTCATGCATTGCTAATTTGTTTGACCAACTATAAGGTGCTACGATGTTTTCTAAGATTAACTTGAGGTTCGATTATCATTAGATGAGGTTAAAATTGAATGATATCCCAAAGACAAGTTTCCAAACCAGATATGGGAAATATGATTTCTTATTGATGTCATTTGGGTTGAATAATACCCTTGCAACTTTCATGTTCTTGATGACACGAGTGTTTAGACACTATTTAGACTCCTTTGTGATTGATTTCATATATGGCATATTGGTATACTCACGGAGTTGAGAGAAGCATGAGGAGCGCTTGAGGATAGTTCTTAGGACTTTAAGGACTAAGTGAATTTACACCAAGTTCTCAAAGTGTGAGTTTTTGTTGGAGTCTGCAGCATTCTTGGGTTATGTAGTGTCTAGTGCTGGTATTAGTGTTGATCCATCTATGGTCGTCTGGGTTCATGATTGACATCGACCAGCCACTCGTATAGATTCATAATTTTCTTATGTTAGTGGGGTATTATAATTGGTTTGTCAAAAGTTTTTCATCCATTCAATTTCTTTGAGTAGATTAATACGGAAAGACATCCCTTTCTAGTAGTTAGAATAGTGTGAGTCTAGCTTTGCAAGACTTAAGGAGTCCCTTAAAACTTTCCTAGTACATTATGTATCAATTTAGGGTCAAATTTATACGATTTATTGTGATAATTCCAGTGTTGTCTTGGGTTGTGTATTGATGCACCAGGGTTATGTGATTGCTAATGCTTTAAGGCAGCTGAAGGATCACTAGTTGTAATAACCTTCCTTGTCATTTACTTGCCTTAAATTTTTCTTTGATTAGATAATTCTTTTAGCTTGCCTAAATGATTTATGACTTTCTGATCATAGGAAGATTTACCTTCCTATAAGCCATATAACTTGTACTAATCTAATTTGTTTTGAGAATAATTGTGTAATATATAATGTTTTCGTATTGAATATAAGAAATTACGACTAACCTATGTGATTAACATCTTTTCAGGAAATCATAAGCATATGGATAAAAACAAGTGAAGAAAAGACAAGACAAGATGAAAAGAAATATTTCCAGTAAAAATACACTAATCACGATAGGGATCACATGATCCAACTTGAGCAGTAGCGGCTGGGCTTAATCTTATTGGGGTTAATTAAGGGTAAATTAGTCTTTTACCAATGAACTCATAAACCCTTAAGAAGTGTCTTGGAGGTATAAATCAATAACTTTAACACTTGGGAAGAGAGGCGGCAAGCATAGGGGGGAAGACAGAAACCCTAAGCATTCAACACAGGAAATTACAGCAGAAAAGATTTATTACAACAAAGAAGACTGATTTCATGTGGTATTTTTTTATCATGACATTCTTACTCGTATGGGCTAATCACCCTAGTTTTAGGGCTTGTGGTTCACACACCACAGACGAACGATAGTTAATGAATTGTT
>JBDJHY010164643.1:0-12507 GCA_039654485.1 Withania somnifera | reverse complement strand
CCTAGGCATGTTCTAGTGTTTGCAACCACTAAAAGTCATTTATTACATAGAGATTATGTTCATACATTGGAATAGATGAAACAACCATATGCAATTCACAATCCTAATGCATTTTAACCCATGGTTCCCACAACCCTAGGGTTAGGGGTTTAGCCCTTTAACGATATGAACATATGATAATGAAATTGTAAATCAGTTAATAACATATCACAAAGATAAACTTCTAATTAATTGTAGAATGATGATCAAGGAATTCCACACTTGTGTTCTTGAAATAATATGGGTATCAAAACCTGTTGGCATCTCAACACACATGCAAGTGTACGTGGTCTAACAAGTAATATAGTGGCTCTTGAAAGATGGATGTCAAACCTATAGGGACTTGACGTTATGAATTAGTGTCGCAATTAATTCTTGCAAGAAACTTCATGTATATACAATTAAAATGTCTCAATAAAAGGATTTGATAATTTATTATTATGCTAATGTAACTATGGATATATAAGTGAGACTTGGGGAGCAACAACCAAATAATATCGATATAAGAAATTATTCCAAGGCTATTGTATTGCACACAAGCCTATATACTCTTGATTTTCCATAAAAATTATCGTCTCTCAAAATTTTTGATTCCAGGGGTGACATTATGACTAGGGACAGATAGTCCTCTATTCACTATTTACATAAACACACATTACTCAAATTGGCATGTGTTGTGATGACTTACATAAATCCATTATCATTTTCTTCCCTATTAACAATGTGAGGCACTAAGTACGCGATCTTAGTTGCAAATTTTGTTGTTATTCTTATATTAGAGTTACAACCATAATCTCACTCTTTTTCCACACAATATTACCGGATTTGGTGAACCTATAGATCTATAATATTATTCTAATGGTGGCCAATCAATTAGAAATCATTTAGCATGAAGCATAAGAACAATTTATAATGAGAAACAATCAATTACTTCATATTAAATCAGTTCCATACACCATGTGCAACCCATAACCCAAAAACACGGGTATTTAGCTTATAAAACTCATGTTCAATTTAGAAACTAACATTAATACCACTTACGTACAAGAATTAAATGTATAGATAACCCTAGTTTCTTGAATATCTCCTCTGCTAGTTGTTGTCAATCCCTAAATGCTGCACACTTCCCAGAAAATGCCATCCTAAGGTTTATATAGGTGCCCAGGTGAAAAGGCCAAACTGCCCCACTAATCTTGCCTATTGCAGATTTCTACTGCCTGCTTGAACAGGGGATCATGGTGTGATCCCAGTCGTGATAAGCAATCCATCACATTTTTATCCATATCGTGATAGGGATCACTTTTCTGCATTCTTCCCCTACTCATTCCAGCTTCCTTTCTAGCTTAATCTATATCTTTCAAGGCTTCCCTTGCACTTGAAATAGGCTAATCATATTGGTTAGTGATGCTACACAAGTATTTGCAAATAAAATATTCAAAAATCACATAATTATCCTCAAAACTAAGTCAAAACATAAGAATTAAATGACCCTAAGGCATATAAATATGCCTAAGATCAAAACTCTAAATTCATAAGTCTTAACTCTCTCTTCAAAAGTCTATAAAAAATCCTTTAGTAAAAGTCTCCTCAAGACTACATTAAATCTTCTATTTATAGAGTATGAGGGTAAGTGCAATATTAGAAACTTGGACAGGGCCTCCGTTTAGCTTGGGCAAAACCTCAGACGAAATGCCTGGTGACAAATAGATAAGATGGCTACTTCGATAATATGGCCTACAAATATTATAATATAAAAAGGTTAAAGTGAGAAAATGTAATGTACACGATTCCATAAGTATAATTGAAGGTGGTCTTTTATCCTTTTATTGCTTCCTGATTTCTTTTGAGTTCCTTTGTTACATATAGTTACTTTATGCATTACATAGTCAGTACACTCTTTTGTACTGACGTCCCTCACGGGGAACCTATATTTCGTGTTGCAAGCGTACGAGCTAGTAGACCTTCCCAAGAGGAGATAGGACACTCAACTACTATTTGTGAGCTCCAGGTTGACTTGGGGCTTTTCGAGTCTATTATACATGTTTTGGTATTTTATAGAAGATATGAGTAAGGCGGGGGCTTTTACCAACCTTCATTAAGTTTTGATATCCTTTATAGGTTTTGTAGACCATGCACATATGGGTATGGCTGCGTCTCATCTTTTGAACATTATAGCCCCAATGGTCATTTCATATATATTTGGTTTTGTCTTGTTAACATAGTCTACTTTCACGAAGGATTATTATCCATAGTGGAAGTACCATTAAATATTCATAGCAATGAATAGTAAGCACATGTTATAGGTTTGTTCTCACAAGTCTTTTCATCAATGGATACTTGTCCTCCATAATGGATTTAAGGCGTGACAAAAGTACTCCCTTTAAGGTAGATTGGCACCCATTGCCCAAAAGTCTTGGGAGAACCAACCTATAACCTCGTTCATATTGTGGATGGCTATTAACAATCAAATATGTTTCCATGTATGGATATAAGATCGTATATAAGTAAACCATGTCGAAAAGAAAAAGAAACTATATACAAGACTTAGCCATTGGGGCCACAGTGTCTAAGAGATAAGACATTACCACACTTTACTTAGTGTACAGAGCCCCTAAAAGATACAAAAACTTAGTTAAGATTGGGTAATGACCCCCTTACTCTTAACTACTACTTAGTATCAGCACATATATAATAGACTTAGAAAGCCCCGAATTAACCTAGAGCTCACCAATTGCTGGTGATATCTTGTGTTCCAACTGGAGAGGCCTACTAGCTTCTGTGCCTACAGTATGAAATACAGGTTCCCCGTAAGGGAAGTCAGTACGACAGAAGTTACTGATGTTATAAGGAATAAAGTAATTACAAGTAAAATAAAATTTTAAATGAAATCATGTACCAATGAAGGGATAGAATACCATTTTCTTATACTTTTGAATGAGTACAGTACATTCTTTTCTTTGCTTTACCGTTCTTACTTTATGATCCTTCTAAGCCATACGATATAAGTAACCAGCTGATCATTGGTAAATATACATGTTTGGATAAGCCTATGCTAGCATTCCTATCATGATTTCCTTAGTGATATACTTATTGTTGTCAATCGTCTTTCCCTCCTTTTATTTGATGGTACTGGTACACCTCTCTATCTGTTAATTAGTTGACTTACTTGATAATTGAGCATGTTAGAGACTAGTTACCTAGGATATTTATTTGTCATATCCTGTTAGCTAGATCTCTACATGTTGTAGTTGTTGATCTCTATAACTTATAACCGTTATCTGTTTATTTATTGCCCTTATTTCTTTATATTCCTAGTTGGCCTAGCTTACTGGGTACCCATTGATTTTGGAACTCATACTACACTTCCGCATCTTTTTGGTGTAGATCCTAGTACTAGTGGTCAACATTGATTCTTGATCAAGTCTTGATAGTTAGTTTATCAGAATCAAAGTAAATAAGATAATAATGGTCTTTTCTTTGGTGATAGAAGATCTGATTCCTATTGTGGAGGTAGAGGACTTCTCTTGGAATTCAAAGACACTTTTTTGATCTTTTCTTCTATCTATTTTCTATTATTGTATCGAGATAGATATTGTATTTCCCTTTTAGAGATTATACTCTTATTTTAGTGGCTCGTGTATTTGGATATCAGGTTTTGGGTTGTTGCTGATTGATTATAGACTTTTTCTTATCCCTGTACTTTAGTTATATCTGATCTTTCGTACTTATATTATTAATTTTAACTTGAGTGCTTGTTGGGAAATCGGGTTATGACATTATTGATCTCAAATTTTACTCTCACCGCTAAGTCACAAGTTAATTAGATGGAATCTCCAAATCTCAGTTGTTGTGTTGTTTTCCTAGTCTCTACCCTCTTCCAAGGAAATTAAAGAATACATGTGAATTCTTAACATTGCACACCACAAGAAAATAATCAAAATCTACAATGCATGCATTTACATCGTTTAAGAAACACTAATTCTATATAGACCTACTTTTTTAATTGTTCATGGTTCTCACAACCCTATTTGTGGTGTTTATCTACTCATGATCATGTTATAACCATGAATAATAGTTAAATAATTCATTCTAATAACACTTATGATAGTAGAATGAAAAATCTTGATGATGAAGATGTAATAAGTGCTTTTAATTCACAAAATAAAGACTTAAAAGATGGAGTCTTGTAATGTATGTTCATACCAATGAGATAATACGTACAAAATAGTTTTAAGAGTGTCTAACCAAAATAAAAGACGGTTTTAAGAGTGTCTAATTGAAAAAAATACCTACTTTAAGTATTTATGGATAACAAGAATAAAATCCTATAAAAATAGGGAAACAATGTTGGCGATTAACAGTACAGACCGTATTTTGTAACCTATAGTTAGTGGAATCTTCCCCTGTGGTTCGCACTTTGTGACTAGAAATCAAGGCTTCAGGTCACTTAGAACGGACAAATAGTACAACACGTAGCGTGCACCCTATGGTCCGTTCTATTAGTCCATCATTTGGTAGTCAAAACTGCTTGCCTGCAGCTTCAATACCACAGACTAACAACATTTTCCGTGTTGTCAACCCTAGGAACCTGTACTGTTGGTTGTAGCCTACATGTCAAAATTCAAGTGCTCTGGACTCTAACTCACAATCACACAGTATGACCCGTACTCTTCATCTTACAATCTTGTTGTATCCTCCCTTTACTTACTATTATACCGCCTGTCCCCTATAGTCTTTCTTGTTATCCCTTTCTCCTTTACTTACATTTATTACTATTATGTTGCAGCAAGGATCCCAGTTATACCCTTTTCTCTTACCTGGGTTCCCGCTTCACTAATATGTCTAGTTGACTTTACTTGATATTTGTACTTCTTCCTCATATTGTGTAGCTAGTTTCCTGTACTGTATTACTTTATCTATGACTTATCTTATTTAACTTCGTTCTATTTACTATAGTTATTTCTTTTATGCACCGGTTGGTCCTTAAAGCCTACAGGGTACTCGTTGCTTCGGCAATTATTACTCATACTACACATTTACACCTGCCTTGATGCAGTCCTAGGTGTGAGATTATCATTGCTAATGCAATTGTTTGTGCTAGCTTTTGGGGATTTAGTGATTCAAGGCGAGCTCTTGGCGACCAGAGTTACAAGTTTCTCCTCTGATGGACTTGTATCTTTTTTATATTATAAAAATGTCTTGTATATTTACTTTTGGATATTTTTGTATTCTGTAACTTTAGTGGATCTTGTATACACATTGATACCACGTCTTGGTATGGTTTTATTGGCTACCTATTATACTATGTCTATTTTTCACTTTTGTTTTTTATTTACTACTTTACTACTACATAGCTTATTTATTGTAGTAGCTCGTTACTTGAGGTTAGGGGCTACGGGTATTGTTTCACGTATAGTTGTAGGTGCCATCACAACCTAAGAAACTGGGTTATGACAGAATCACATCCTTAAGCTTTTGCAAAATCGAATCACCACCCTTCTTCTATTTTACCTTAACTACCTAGGATGACTCTGAAGTATTTGAAAAACCAAACGACCATCATCTAAATCATCAAGGAAAAAACCTACACACATAATTTGGTACACCACTTTAACTAATTCCCTCTTTTCTTCCTCAACATGGGCTGCACTAACTATGGACAGTCTGCTAAAAGAATCAACGATAATATTTCCTTACCCGGATGATAAAGCAGACTTATTTGATAATGTTTTAAAACCTCTGACCACCATGTTTGTAGAATATTCTAAAGGGTCTATAAAACAATCCTCAGGTGGCTAGCATGATCCACCTCATTCTTTGAGTAAACCAGATGTCATCTATAAAAATGAACACAAACATGAACATGTCCAAGTACTATTTGAACACCTAGTTATAAAGTCCATAACGGCTACAGTAGAGTTGACTAGACCAAAATAAATAACCATAAGTCTAAATTGACCATAACTAGTTTTGCAGTTGTCTTGGATAGGTCACATTCCCTGACCTTAAGCTGATGATAATCCAATATAAGGTTTTGTTTAAAAGGAAATGATGCCTTGAAGCTAGTCAAATAGATCATCTATTCAGCGTATAAGATACTTATTCTTTATGGTAACATGTTCAACTGACAGTAATCTATAAACATCATAAGAGTCCCATCTTTCTTATGCATGAGTAAACCTGGCATACCCCATGGGGATACACTGGGTTTGATAAAACCTTTATGTAAAAGGTCCTTTTAACTTCTTCTTTAACTCTTTGATATCTGCTCGTCCTATATGGTAGAATGGAAATATCCTGAGTATCTAGAAGAAGATTTATTTTTAAGTCTATCTTCCTATTTTTAGGGACTCTAAGTACATCCTCAGGGAAGACTATTGAGAATTCATTAATGACTGGAACTGAATAGAGAGTCTAAGTCCTAGATTCTATATCCTTTAACCCAAACTAGGTGATAATTACAAGAGGAGCTTTTTTGCCTTAATGTAGGAGATAAAGCAACTTTTTAGCAATGAGGGACTGCCTTTCCACTCTAAGACTAGCTTATTGGGAAGCTAGATTTTTACCACTCTGGTCCGACAACCAATTAAGGAATAGAATGAGTTCAACCAATCCATACCAATGATAATATCGAAGTGTATTATGTCAAGATGAACTAAACCAACTCAGGTGGTTCAATGAAAGACTGAGCGTAGACAATTTCTATATATATTATTTTCATATACTAGAGTAGAGACTGAGACTTGTTACCTCTATTTATGCATCTGGATGAGGGAAAATCCATTAGCTTGTTTCACAAATGTGGAAACCCATAACATCCCTCCTTGATATAATGGAACTTTTGGGGGTGGTTCTTACGATACAAGTTGAAAAAGTATAAGGAATAAATCCCCTAGAAATACTCTGGTGTGATCTAAAAACTGGTACTCCCCTTTCATATGGTGAGGAGGTATAGGTGTTTGTGATGGTGCACTGGACTATGAAGGAGGTGGTGTCGATGTTCTCTATTTAAAATTCTATTTGTTACCACCACCATTCCTCATCTAACTAAAATCTTAACCACCAATTTGTTTCTTTTACTATGAAACTATTTTATTAGCTTTGCCTTATCTTACACAATCTGCACTAAGTAAACCATAAGCCTGCTTATGTCTATGCATCTAATTAAATATAGAAAATCCACTCTCTCTCATTATATAAGAGGTGAGACTATTTACAAACAGACTCATTCTGCTTCTCATGTCTGCAACCATTTTTGGATCATAATGTGATAGCTAAGTAAACTTGAGACCATACTCTTTCGCACTCATGGAGCTCTACTCTACGTTAATAAACTCACAAACCTTTTCCTCTCTTTTATACCAAGGAAAGAATTTCCTTAATAATTCTTACATAAACATAACCTAATTTGGAGGTGGAATAACATCCCCTTTTTTCTTCTTCCATTGTCTAAGTCATATCCTTGCAACATCCTTAGGATGATAAGATACAAGGTCAACCCTATACACCTCACTTATTTTCATGATCTCACATATTCTTTGGACTTCAGTAAAATTGTCTCGGTCTTTACCAACTTTGACCTATAAAACTCTGGTGGATTCATATAGAGAAAGTCATGGATTCTAGTAGTATCTTGGGGAATCATAGGACCTGTAGGGCTTCATCCCATCACTCAACTTAAGATATCATGGCTTTTTTAAGAGTTTGAAGTGTATTCCAAAGCTCAACACATGTGACATCGGCTAAAGGTGGTGCTTGGGATTCTATCGAGGACAACCTGTTGCTCTATAAGTAGGCATTATCTAGAATGTGTAAAGAATGAGTTAGAGGAGTTTAAAGATAAACATCATATAATGATTGAGAATATGAAAGAAGAAAAACCTACTCTTAAATGCTTCCTTGCCTTTCCTTTATAAGCATTGCGTGTTTCACAACCATAAAAAGGACTTTACTAACACAAGTTTTATACATCCTAGAACTCCTGAACCTAGTGCTTTGATATCAAGTTTGTCATACCCTGAATTTACACCTTAAAAAAATATGATACCCAAGATCTTATGAGAGACCCTGAGCTAACACTAGGGCCATACATATATTGGAAATATAACTTAAATGCGGTGGAATCTTATAACTGAAAAAGGATTACTAATAATAATAACTTAATCAAACATCTTAAAAACAATAATGAAAACTATAAGCACTATCTATGATATAAATTCACAAAGAATCAATTACGTCTGTCTATTGTTTAAAAGCCTCTAACATAAGATACTGAATTGTTAGGACAAGCCTCCAGCTAATTGAAATATATAGAAAATGGGACATAGTTTGTAAATAAATATACTGCCTTAGCCCTTACAGAAATAAGGACTCACTATTTAATGCTACTGGGTTGAAGATGCTAATTATCCTTAAATGTGAGATAGATGTCTTGAATCCATATTATAAAATAATGCAACAAAAAAGTATGTGTCAGTACTATATGATGTACTGATATGTGAGAAGGATCAGGGCTGACAGTAAACAATCATCTGCCAGCTAAAACTTAATTGGGTTGAAGTATCTTCTTGGAATCACTAAGAAAGTAGGAACAGATATACAATAAATTGTACTATAGAAAGATCATGCTCAGAATGATTTTATAGAAACTGAAAGCAATAGGAATCATGCTAAAGTAGTTGTACAATGACAAAAAATGCATTATCTTACAACTGAAAGCATAAGTCATAATCTAAAAAAAAAGTTTAAACCATATCATACTGTATGAGACCACTACTTCATGCATCTATAACTGCAAAATCACAAAATCATATTGTCTAAATCATATACTATGAGAAAACCATAAAACTAATGTACCATGGGAAGTTTTCTTAATATACATATAAAATCATGCGAGTGATATAGAGTCCAGTATCATACCCCTACACTGAAAAAGGGTGTCTTAGCTTTCCAAAGCTAATACCAATTTGTTTAAGAATCCTATAGTCATGCCTCTTAGGGTGACCTTAAATCTGTAGTAGCAACGTAGTTTTCAAAAATTGAGTTATCTAAACCTCATTCATTGGTGCTCAATATTCCTCCTAAAAATCATGTCACATGTTTGATGCTCATTCAATTCATATTATATCATAGGACCTATCCAGATGTCCAACAACTTACTAGCTTTTGAGTCGAAGTTCCATAACATATCTTAACATAAGTTCATGCTAAAATCATAGATCATGAATATTCATATGGAATAATAATAATACTTGAAATCATGTTTCTCTAACATATAAAACCATAAGGTCAATTCATACGCAATTATATAAAATATTTCAACTTAAGGTACCATCAAAATCATATTGTATTACAAGAACTTAATTAAGGATAAATACTCATAGAAACATGCTTAATCATACCGTAAATATCACGAAGAAATGCAAAAAAATCAAATACGACATAAATCATGAAGTTGGGTGAGAATTCTAGTCTGATACTTATATGAATTAACATTTAAATTATGAAACTTTGGACATGAAGATGAAAGGACCCTTCATTCATGATCCACATACTTTAAATGGAGATTTTCTATTAAGAAATGATGGAGAATCTTGAGATTTTATTAACTTTTAGAGAAGTCCTAGCCTTGGTCTAAAAGAGAGACTAATAGATTTCTGATGGCTTTTTCGTGAATGGGAATTTTTCTAAGTATTGCATGTATATACAACTCCTTAAAAAAGTCTACATAGTTTTGTGTATGGAAAAATGAGAAATTTCCTAAAGTGACCCTATAAAAAAATCTAAGAATCTATTAGAGAGTTTCCACAGAAAATAGTATGGGTTGTGGTCTCAACACCACGATCTGCAGGGTTGAGTCGTAAACTGAACTTGAAAGATATGGCTATTGGATCAACACTATGAGAGGACTGTACATGTCATGGTTCCAATATCATGGTATGTTTTCTGACCCATGGTCTTAAAGAACATAATCTTTAACTTGATATTAGTTGTAACGACCAACAACACGGGTCCGTAGAATTAATTCTATTGCTTGTGGGATTGAGCATAGACTTATAGGGAAAATTCTACAGTTACTAGATCAACTGTGCAGACAGTACAGACTAGTAGACTTAATACTACGGTCAACAAGAATGACCGTACTAATCTAAAGAAACTTTTGGGGAGTCGGTGGAATTTCAGGGATAGATACTATGGCCCAAAGTTTGATACTACAGTACATAGTATGAATCGTACACTGAGCCTGCAATATTTTCTCTGTGTTAGTCTTGAGTACTTACATAAGGATCGGTATTAAGCATGAATTATGTATGGGGCCTTACGTAATAACAAATAGTCCCAATCTAAAATGAAAAAATCTCTAGTCATGACCATTTGTTTTCTGGTATTTTTTCTTGTGCTTGTTAGCAGCCTTGAAGTTGGTTGAGAAAAAATTCATTATGGAGTTTCTTTTGACGACAAACAGGAAATGTTGTAAAACTTGTTACTACTAGAAATATTTACATCGCATATCAATGATAGGTTTATGTTATAAAAAATATTTCTCCACCCCATTCCAAACACTTCAGTTAACTTGAAAACTCATCATGGACAATAGAATCTCATTGAAATATAACAAAGCTTCATATTTTTTTTCGTGTGAAAATAATTTATTTTATCACTAATTCAATCAAAATAACCATGGGAATAGCCACTGAATATTTTTCAGTAAAACGTTTAACGGAAGAATTAGTGATTTTTTTAGTAGTGAACAAGAATTATTTTCTAGTTCGTGAAGTATGATGACTCCCAATAGACACACACTATACTATAAAAGATATGTAACTGCAATTAGTTAACACCAATATTTTAATTGTTAGTAGATTATATTTTTAGAGTCAATTATTAGTGACAATTACATTTTAACTCTTTTTGTAAATGTGACTAGAAACCTACTGTGCTATTGGATCAAATAACAAGTAACTAATACTGGTAAAAACTTTAGAACTCTTTGTTAAAAGACACATTTATTACCGCTAAAAGTATCTATTATTGTAGAGATGAAAGTTTATGACATCTCTTGTAATGACCTTTTTCGTTTTTATTTTGTTTCTTTGGACCTAAGTACCCTGCTAGAATTATCCCTAAGATGTGAGTTGATAAAATCTCAAGGTGGATTTTTATAGTAAATTTAATTTTGTGTTGTAATGTTTGGTGGATTATTGCGAATTTTGAACATGCAAGGGTATGTGGTCATACAAGTAATAAACTGATTCTTTTTAGAGCCGGATGTCGAATCAAAATGATCTTGTCGTTTAACTGTTCACTAGACTAAATTAATTTTTTATTATTTATTTAATAAATGGGATCTAAAGATATATGGAAGTAAAAGAAAAAACTACTAACTATAAACTAAACTAACGTACTATCTTGGGGTACAAACACTAATAAGGAGGATCTTAGAGTTAGGACATACTCACAATCATGCATAGCTATGGTTTCTAACCGGTTATATTGCTTATCTTCGTTGTTGATTTACGGGACTGATATTATAGTCATGTTCTTTCATGCCTCTAACCATCTACAAAAATTAAACATTTAAGAACATCATTGAGCAGGGATAGGCCAAATCCATTTTGATGCCTCTATCAATATAGAGAACTAGGTATATTCTTATCCTAACTACAAATAACTCCTAAATTTCTTTAAGACTCTTGATCCACACTTTTTGCACTCTATATTATAACTCCCTATATATCTTACTAATTCAAGGTATACTTTAATGATAGCTAAGCACTAAAGTAGTAAGTTCAAGAAAAAAAAAACACTCAATATAATGAACAATATATGAACCAAGTAGAAATTAAATAATACAATAATGATTCAAAGCACTCAATATAATGAACAATATATGAATCAACTAGAAATTAAATAATACAATAATGATTCGAAATCTTAATGATAGAAGAGGTATTATTAGTCTCATGTATTTTACATGAACCAAATAAGACAACAATAATCAAGTAAAACTAAGAAATAAATATACAAAATAAGAACACTCTTCATAGCCTCCTTGAGTGTGTTCTTCTCCAAAACATTGAGAGTTTGTGTGTTATGGATTCACCCAAAGTGTTATTCCCTTTTTTATAATTGTTTAGGTGTATTTATATCCTTCATTTTAGGTTTCACAAATCCTACGTATTAGGAATAAGAATCACAAGTTTTACAACTTATACTAGGATTAGGACTCATTTTTGAGCATGTAGAAGAGGTTCATGGAGGTTATAAATGTTTGTTTGGAGTGTTTGGAGTTGATTATTTTGATCCAATACAGTGTAAAACATAAAAGGTAGGCACTTAGTGGTTCAAGATACAGGGTATAGTGTCACAACCTAATTTCACGGATTATGATGTGTCACAACCCAACTTCTCGGAGTCATGATGGCACCTACTATCCACCCAGTAGGAGAACCAAACCCTGTAGTCCGT
>JBDJHY010164633.1:0-12508 GCA_039654485.1 Withania somnifera | reverse complement strand
AATATCATTATTGTAAATATCTTCGAATCAAGTGTATGAAACTTCTTTAAACATCACCGAACCTAGTGCAAACATATATTGTCGGAGTTTGGCTGATTTATACGACCTTATTTACTTTATTTACTGCTTTAGTTTATTTCCTTAACATTTGTATTCATCCGTTAACAATTCAGACCTAATGAGTTAAATCAAGATGTGTCTCCTTGACCTCATTACAAGTTCAACTGTACTATTTTTAGATAAACATATTAAATAATAATTTATATATTTTTGTTGAGGTTTTAATATGTAAATGAGAATTGAGAAACCTAGTTGAGCGAGGATAATTGGAACAGGCAAGACAATCTTTGTCAAAAAGTTTATGGGACCAAAACAACACTAAAATTGAAGATGAGTTAGTTGTTCATGAAAGACACTTTTGTGACAATCTTTAAGAGACAAAAATGACCTCATTTAGTTATATATGTCCAAACCATTTTTCCAGCAAATGAGTGGGACTAATATCATTGCATTTTATGCACTTGTCAATTTTTGATGTTTGGCCTTAGTAGGAAATAACTCAAGTCTATTGGGTGCTACAGTCTTTGATTAGCAAATGTTAGTTCTATCTTTATGTCTACTACAAATGCTGATATGCTAGGTATGTTCCTTTTGCAGACCGCCGCCTCCATCCTCGCCTCTGTTGGCCATCGCCCTAGGTCCGCGAGGTTCACCACCTCCATCGAGGAAGCCTATAATCCCAACCCAATAGCCCCCTCCTTGAGAGTCCACAACATCCCCACATCCCCCACACCGAAGCCCCCCTGCGCCAGATGCTGCAGCAGCCGCCGAGGGGCCACCATGCCCCTCGCCGTAAAATGGGGAGACCGAGCCTCCATGGCGGAGACAGAGTATGGGGAGGGGGACGCCGAGCCTCCTTATTGGAGGTAGAACATGGGGCACCGACCCTTCATAATGGAGGTGAAGTATGGGGAGAAGGGAGTGTCAAGCCTCTGTAGCGAAGGTGGGGATTAAGAGGGCCCGCTAGGCGTAGGGTGGAGAGCCTTTGAGGCAGATCAATGAGAGGGTAGAGGGGATTTTGAGCCTTTGGTACGGAGGTGAAGCGTGAGGATGGGAGGGGGACGCCGAGCCTCTACGAGGTGGAGGTAGAGTGAGACGTACCCGATCCTTTGTGTAATGAACCTAAAGGTCATTTTTCTATTTTTGTGCTTTTTGACTAGTTTATCCCTCTCCGTAGCCTTATTTGACCAAACTATGTATAGTTTTATGGTTGGATTGGGAGTGGGATGAGTTTGAGTATAAAAAATTGAAGAGTTTTAATTTTGAGGCTTTAAGTTCAAAATGAGGAACTATAGGGGTCATTTGGTGTTTGGAACCTCGTATTAGAACTGCGTCAGTGAAAACAGCTCCTAAATGTCTAGTTTGTTCTAGTTACACCTTCTTTTCCTATTATAGACCTTCTGTATGTGAGTTTGAGCATTTAGATGGGCTAAAGTTGAGTTAATAAGTGAAATGGTTGACTTTGGTCAACATTTGGATTTAGGGTGCCCAGATTGAAAATATAATGATTCCGTTGGATTCGGGAGATGGAACTTGGTCTAAAATGAGGTCTCTTTTATTTCCCTCAAGCCCCGATTGTGTTTTTTCCTTTTTGGTGTTTTTAGCTAAATTGGACCCTTAGCGAGTATCTGGTCAAGGAGACCTCGTACACATGTTTTGATGATTCCGTTGAGTCTCGAACTTTGAAATTAGTATAGATGCATATATGGTTTATTTGCACGAAGTTTCGAATGAACCCTTTTTATTTTTTCTTGAGTATGTTTTGGAAGATATTATGTTCTTTCCGTCTAATTTGCATTAAAATAGGTTTTGGATGATTTTTGATGACTTTGTGTTGAATTGGACAAGTTTAGGAACTATCAGGTTTTGATGGGATAAGTTAAGGACCATGGAACCACTTTACGGCCCGTAACATGGACCGTAGTAATTTATAAAAGTTTTTGGTCCATGTCAAGAGTGAATTTTGACGGGTTTTTTTTACAGATCGTGAGGGACTTTGATGGACCGTGATGTGAGGCATAACACTTGGATTGAATGACAAGGAGTTCAGAAGATGGTGAAATGACGGGTGGTATTACGGTCCATAGAAGTTATTGACGATCCATAATACCCACTATAGAAGTTTCGAGGAAATTTTGCAAATGACGATTGGACTTACATTTGATAACGAATAATGATGTTTAACAGACCGTAGTCCTCCACCGACCCAGTTTTCATGTTCAAACTAGGATAGGTTTTTGTTGACTCTATAAATACTCACCTTAGTTTTTGTGTTTAGGATTCGACTTTTTGACCACTTTTTGAGTATTTTGAGAGCATTTTTGGCTACTTATCATTTATTCTTGAATACTCTTGGATTAATGCAAGTTTTTATTCGATATTCACCATTCATCCGATTATATACTTTGTGATTATAAGTTTAGTATTTTGAATTTAATGCAAATTCTCGATATTATAATTATGATCATGAGTGGCTAAAATCACCACAACTAGGATTGTGGGAACCATGATGAATTAACAACCTAGGGTTTAGTATTTAGTAAATCTAAACGGGTGTGCTTATATGTATTGATATATTTTTTTTTGTATTGGTTGTATTTTAATGATGTCCAACGCTAAAACTCGACTTAGGATTACTTTATCAAGAGAGAGGTAAGAAACATGAAAAAAAAATCAACAGAGATTTGGAGTTATTGATCTCCATTTTAGGACTTGAGCTATGACAGGGATAGTCTATATGCGGTCCAGGAATAGGGTTAGTACAAAAAACACTATAAGAGCAAGAGGTGATAAGTGACATAGGTGATAAGTGATATACACTTAATAGGGATGGGAGAAATTTAGGTGTAATTAACTAGTCAGATTCTGCATGCTAAGCACTGGAATAGTTTACTAGTACAAAATACCTAAGGAGTAACAAAATCATGGGGATCACAAATTTAGTGTTCTAAAACCATTGTTAATGTATTTCATCAAAATCTAAGTTACTAAACATTGCTATTTTTTGATTTTTATTCCCCCCTCGAAAGTAGCAACTCTCAGTTGACTTAACTTCTAAAAGGCATATATTCTTTGTCATATTTCCTGTGGGATCGACCCCAACCTTTGTTGGGTTTTATATTTGTCAACAACCTCTTTATACTTCTTAATTGAGGTGTAAGTTTGGGCGTATTAAATTTTGGCACCGTTGTCGGGGAATACACCTTTGAAGTCTACTTGACTTATTTCAACTTTAAGTTGTTGTTTCCTAATTTTACTTTTTGTTTTTGTTTGCTTCAGGCACAACGACTAATGTCATTAGAAGTGCCCCACCTAGCCCATGTGGCCAATATGGCCACAATTAACTCATTGAATTAACTGCGGCTCAACAAGAAGCTCGAGCTCAAGCTGAACAAGAAGCTAGGGCTGAATTAGAAGAATAATTGCTAGGCAATGCAGGGAAAACGGCAGGGTTACGTATTATTCGAGCTTCAAGGAAGCTGTCCAAGGTCCACCCAGACCTGCTGGCCTACCAGGAGAACCTCAAGTTGATTCAATCATCTTTTCTGGAGCCACCGTAGTGTTTTCTATTTTAGGTAATGCTATGTTCGATGTCACAAGCACTATGATGCAGTTGTTGAATATTATAGGATTGTTTAATGGTTTACCAAGTGAGAATCCGAATCAGCATTTGCTGAACTTTATTTGGATTTGTTCAGCCTTTACACTGCTAGGAGTACCTCAGGAAACTATTAGACTTAGGTTGTTTTCCTTCTCTCTAATAAGAGAGGCAACCACATGGTTGGATGAGCTGTATGATGCTTCAATTCACATTTAGGAAGAACTAATGAAGCCTTTTTTGAAAGGTTCTTTCCACCATCAAAGATGTCATTAAAGAGATATGAGACCCTGACTTTTAAGCAACTTCCATTTAAGGCATTGTACAAAACGTGGTTGAGGTTTAAGAAGAAACTGAATCAATGTCTCAACCATGGGCACACTGATGATATTTTGTTACAGACTTTCTATCGGGATCTAAATTCTATGAATAAATCTCAAGCTGACAATATTGTTGGAGGCTCACTGATGAGTCTTCCTTATGGGCATCCAGAAAAGTACTAGATGACATGAATAAAACAAATAGGGCTTGGAATACTAGAGATTTTGAGGTGGCATCTGGCCAATATTCTCATGAGCTGGCTTCTGGATAGCGCCATAGGTAAGAGGAGTGTGATTAAATATGGCTTAATTTAAAACTCAGATGGATTTGATCATAAAAAACCTTATGGATCTCACTACACAAAGAGTTCAGAATGTCAATGATGTGGCCACGAGATAAAAAGCTCCGAGAAAGAAAGACTATTACACCGATGTAAATAAGGATGCTAAGTTCGTGAATCAGATGAGGGGCTACCCAAACAAGGGTAATCAAGGTCGGAACTACTACAGAGAGAGAGAGAGATGATTACAGAAGAGATGAATTCCACAACGATAATTATAGGAGAGAAGACTACGCATGGATAAGGGGTTGTATGTGCGCCCAAAGGGCAGACATAAAGCTATTGGAGACCCATAGAATGACAGAAATGCTAGAGAAAGTTCTGAAAAAGGTAGAATCTTCAAATCAAGGAATAAAGCAAATACGGAATGATACTTTGACTGTGACACAATTAGTAAACTCTCACACCACTGCCACCAAGAAATCAGAGCATCGGATGGGATGACTATTTACAGCTATGAATTCGAGGTAGAGGGGTTATCCAATTTATGGCATGATGGATTATTCATACCTCTGAGTAATTGTATGATCTTGGAGTAATTGTATGATCTTGGATTAAGCATTGGATATCCAATGTATGGCATGATGGGTTATCCGTATCTACCTGCAAATTGGAGAAATTGTATCCTATGTTATGACACAATTGTATGATCTTGGAGCAAGCATTAACCTGATGCCATTTGCATTTTTCATACAGTTGGGCTTGGGAGCCTTAAAACTCGCAAATATGTGGCTTTTGGGTATGGATTGCACTGTGAAAAAGATAATTTTTATATTGTATAATGTGTTGGTGATAGTGATTGACTTTATATTTCCAGCTAATTTCATTATCTTTGATTGTGAGGTTGATTTTGAAGTGCCCATTATTCTGGGATTACCATTTTGGCCACTGGAAGAGCACTTGTTGAAATAGAGAGAAAAAAAGTTGAAATTCAGACTTAATGAAGAAGAAGTCAATTTTAATGTTTGAAGATCCATGAAGCAACCAGGATATATGAGTCTTGTGTCTATTATTGACATTTTCTTTGTTGATTAGGAGTCACCTGGCGAAGAGTTTTATGCTATAGAGACTTTGGCTGCAGTGATCATTGATTTCAATAATGATGGGATTAATGAATTTAAGGAGGTTGAACAAGCATTGTATGGAATGATGGGTTATCCGTACCTACCAAAGAAGTTAGATCTTTACTTAAAGAATCGAACAACTCTACCTGCCAAATTATCGATTGAGGAGCCACCAGTCTTGGAGCTTAATGATTTACCTCCACATTTAAAGTATGCTTTCTTGGGCACCGGGAACACTTTGTCGATCATTATTTTAGCTAACTTATTGGAGCCTCATGCTGACATTATCAGGACTTCTCCATGTATTTGCACTCATAAGATAAGTTGGAGCTAAATTGCATTCCTATCATTAAGAAGCAGTGCAGGCTCAACCCACCTATGCAAGAGGTGGTAAAGAAGGAGATTATAAAGTGGCTTGATACAGAAATTGTCTACCTAATCAATAATAGTAAGTGGGAGAGTTTGGTTTAGTGTATGCCAAAGAAGGGAAGGATTATTGTGGTTCCCAGTGAAAAAAAGAGTTGATTCCAATGAGAACAGTTACAAGTTGGAGGATATGCATGGATTATAGGAAGCTTAACGCATGGATATAGAAGGACCATTATCCAGTGCCTTTTATGGATCAGATGCTGGAAAGACTTCAGGAAAAGGATGGTATTGTTTTCTCTATGGTTACTCTGGCTGTAATCAAATCTCAGTAGCACTGAATTACTAAGAAAATACCATATAACATGCCCTAATAGTACTTTTATGTTCAGGCATATGCTATTCGGTTTGTGTAATGCTCTGTCTACATTCTAGAGGTGTATGATTACAATATTTAGTGATATAATCAAGGAAATTATCGAGGTTTTCCTGGATGATATTTCTGTGGTAGGTGATTCATTTAAGTTTTTCTTGGAGAATCTAGCTCGAGTTCTATAGGGGTGTGAGGAGCCAACCTGGTGCTGCATTACAATAAGTGTCATTTCATGGTTAAAAAAGGATTGTGTTCGGGTACAAAATTTTAGAAAAGGGTATTGAGGTAGAATGATCAAAGATCGAGGTCATTGAAAAGTTTCTTTCACATATTTCTATGAAGGGCATTCAGAGTTTTATAGGCCATGTAGGCTTCTACAGACGATTCATCAAGATTTTTTTGAAAATTGGACAACCCTTATCCATCAAGAGCTTTTAGCCGTAGTATTCACTTTTGAAAAATTCAGACCGTCTTTGCTAAGTACCAAGGTCATAGTTCACACTGATCATTCCTCAATGAGATATCTAATGTCAAAGAAGAATGCTAAACCCAGGCTAATTAGATGGATTTTTCTATCACAAGAGTTTGATTTTGAAGTTAATTGACCACAAGGTATCTGATAACCAAGTGGCTGATCATCTTTCCAGATTGGAAGAAGAGAAAAAAGTGGTAGAGGAGTTGGACATTGATGACACATTCCAAGATGAGAAGTGGTTGGCTGCTTCACATGATGTTATACCATGGTTTGCTGATTTTGCCAACTTTTTGGAATGTGATTTGATTACTGATGATTTAAGTTACCCATCAGAGGAGAAATTTCTTACATGTTGTGACGAGATACTACTGGGATGAGCCGTAGTTGTTTCACATCTGTGCTAACAATATAATTAAGAGGTGTGTTCTAGAAGTTAAGATAACAAGCATCCTTGAGGCTTGTTATTTAGCCCCTATGTGGGGAACTAATTATGGCATAAGGATAGCACATAGATTTTGCAATGAGGGTATTATTGGCCCACAATCCATCACGATGCAGCTAGTTGAGTTTGCAAGATCTTGTGATAGATTCCAAAGATTCAGTGTTGTATCCAAGAGACAAGAGATGCCTCTAATCTTATCCTTGAGGTGGAACTATTTGATGTGCGTGTTGTTGACTTCTTGGTCCATTTGTGAGTTCTTATTGAGTGAAGTATATTGTGGTAGTTGTTGACTATTTGTCAAAGTGGGTGGAGGTAGTTGCGCTTCCAAACAATGAATGTAAGAGTGACACAGTTTTTCTAAAAACGAACATCTTCAACCATTTGGGTACCCAAGAGCAATCATAAGTAATAGTGGGTTGTACTTTTGCAACCGGTGTTGAAGTGCTTTGATTGCTAAATATGGTGTGAAACATAAGGTGGAAACACCTTATCATCCTTAGACAAGAAGGCAAGTAGAGGTATTTAACCAAGAGATCAAGACCATCCTTTTCAAGATTGTGAATACAAGCCGAACTAATTGGTCAAAGAAGCTTGATGATGCTCTATGCATGTATTAGACTACATACAAAATCCTAATAGGTATTTATCCATATTATCTTATTTATGGAAAAAAACATGTATATTTCTGGTTGAACTTGAGAATAAGGCCTTTTGGGTTCTGAAAAAGCTTGATTTTGGATTAGAATTAAGCCTCTTACTTGAGGCTTGAGTAGCTTAATGAGATAGATGAGTTTCTTCTACCATCTTATGGGAGTTTAATATTGTACAAGGAAAGAATGAAGTTGTTCCGTGACTGAAAGATAGAGAAGAGAGAGTTCAGCCCATGTGACATGGTATTGGTATTCAATTCTAGACTTTGTTTGTTTCTTGGTAAATTGAAGTCTAGGTTAGTTGAACCATTCAGAGTTGTACAAGTATTCACATGGGGCCATTGAATTAGAAGGGAATGAAGGAAACTGGTTCAAAGTGAATGGGCATCGTGTGAAGCATTACTTGGGAACTAGTGAAGAAGTCAAGGTTGCTGAAAAGTTATATCTCAATTAAGTCTGAGTAGTTGAGATAAGTAATGTCATTCCACGATGTTTAATCAAGTGCTACTTCGGAGGCAACCCAAGATTGTATATGTAAAAACATGTAAAAGTTTTATTCAATAGTTTTAAAGTGTCATGGAGTGTTAAATTTTTGTAAGGTAACTGTTTGAAGAAAAATTGAAAAAAAGTGATAACAGTAGGTTTTCATGAACCATATGATGGGACATCAAAAGCTTTGACGGTCCATAAAATCTACCATCTCCTTGATTCAAAAATTCATCAAAGAACGTCTTATAGTTGGGATTACAGATCGTGAACTAGTTTCACAGTTCGTAGAACCCATCCGTTATAACCTTCCAAGGTAAGGTTCATTTTTAACCATTACAAAGCTTCTACAAGTCATCATCCCTTTTTATGACTCATAAAATGCAACCATCAAACTTGTGTCGGGGTCAACAGTCAAATGTTTTTCATTTAATTCAACCCAGACCTGTAACCTAGTTGACCCATCTTCCTTACCCACTTAATTAATAGGGTTCTAACCCTATAATAAAAGACCTAATTTAAAATTTATAGTCGTTCCCTCCACTACTCACCCTTCAAAAAACCTAATGGTTATATATACTACCCCACCACCCATGATTTCCTCCCAGACATTCACTCCTCAAAACTGTGCTCCCTATATATACAACACTAGAAGCCTTTTTTCTTTTAGATTGCACCTATTGCACAACTCTACTTTCTCAAGCTTGATCGTCATTGGGTGTTGAGTACTATTTCTTTTCATTGGGTAAGTTCTCGGTTGTTTATTTCCAAATTTCCAACTTTGGGCATACTAGTTGTTAGGTAATATTATTACTTTGAGATTGATTTTTGAATTTAGCATTTCTATAATAATTATGCATTTATGTATTACTGTGAGTTGTGCTATTGATAGTCTATGGGGTAGCGATGAATTTGTGCAGGTATCATGATGATAGTACTGTATCAGCATTAGTTTTGGTTTTATTTTTAGTTGCTTTAAATTAAATGTAGATTAAGGTTTGAAATTAGGCTGAAGCATATGAATTTGGTTTTGTGGGGGATTATTGGTTATTGTTATGGTGCTAACATTTTACCTTCTGAGGCTGCGGGCATTTCGAACTCATTACACCTAAAGTATTGTTTTACCCGCCAACCTCCCAATATTAACTGATAATTGTTATAGGTGAAGTATGAGTAGCCTAAGATTTGTTTTGTTAGTGTACTGGGTGAAAAAAATGATATAATAGGGATGTGGGTGAAGTCTGAGTAGCCCAACGATTTGTCTGTACCTATATATAATGTTGATTACTGATTCCAGGATACTATTTGAGTGGCTGGGTGATGTGCCTTGGTTCGTTCACTCTATGCTGAGACTTATGGCCTTTACGGGTCTTAACCTTAAGCATTGAGTGATGAAATCGAGTTCCATTTTTCGAAAAGCTAAAATTTGATCATTCTGGGGTTTCATGGATGATCCTATGAATAATAAAACTGTTTCCCCATATGTACCGTGGTTCCAAAAGCACCAACTAAGGTTTATAGTCGTCGTGCAAGGTCGAGAGTGTAGACTGAGTAGAGCCAGCCTCCTTCACAGGTTGAGCATAGATGTTTAATGGATGAGTCAAATCCAGATTCTAGTAATTCCAAGGAGATATACGATGTAGTACCTGAGCAGCACTCTCTCGTACAACAAGGACTAGGACCAAAGTACTAACAGCTCTATAGTGACCCAGGCTGATGAAGTGGAGGACCTACAGGCTTTACTGGTGATGCCCATAGAGATACGGGCTTTGAGGAGGATGTGGTAGAGTTGTTTGATGCCTTACAAAATTTTGCTGAGAGTTCCTTTGAGGATGCTTCGAAGTATTTGGAGTCTAAGGATGATGTACCCCTTTTATGGCAGAGACTAGCACCAGTACTAGACACAGCTTCAGCTCCAGTTCTAGTTAGTACTTTGGCCCCATCCCTAGTACCAGCTTTAAGCACATCAAAATAGCCTGCACCATAGAGTTCCCCAGACCAGCAAGATATTTCATATATAGAGTAGAGGGTGGTTGTTTTGATAGATTTTAGTGATGGTGATCTGGATACCTTGAGGTGGCAGATACATAGGGAATGAGAGATGTATGATGCTGGACTAGAATCTTCAATGAGGGGGGAATTCAAAATGCCCATATTTGAGGAGGTTCAGGTACGTACCGCTGATCAGACGGAGTGCTCTCAGGTGAGGAGATTATTTGATCATTATAGTTTTGGTTAGGTCAGCTGCCTGATGGGTTTTTATGCTTCTACTACTGTGAAGGAGTTCTACACTGCTTATCTTGCCACCTTCTAGCAGTAGGTAATAAGGGAGACTCCACTCAGATCTCTACCTAGACTCTCATTTGTCATAGTTTGGGGCCGCCAGGTTGACATTTCTAAGTGTACCATCGCTCGATTTTTATATGGCCTGAGGTTCGGTACTTACATATCATATGGCAGAGTACAACTATAGGATGTCGCGTATTGCTGATAAGAAGATCACTCCAGAGGAGAGATAGAGGTAGTTTAAGTGGATAGCCTCTATCATCACAGATTGGCCATAAGTTTGGTTGACGGATGAGAAGATGCTTATCATTAAGGCATCTTTGAATCTGAAATCTAAGTTTTATACGATTTAGATTGAGCCCGACTACTGTGGACAACACTTTGACTCCGGATCAGGTTATTCTAGTGGCTAGTCTTATGTCCAGGTATGACCTAAACCTAGCGAGATATATGTGTGATAAGCTGCAGGAGAGAGCTATCTGCACCACCATGTCCCTACCATTCTCGTGATTGATCTATGACTTGTGCATCAGTCATAGTGTGGTAGCCCATTTATTAACCATCGTATCACCCCTACCATATTTATGTATATTACACTAGCAAAGGATGATGCTAACCTACTGGGTAAGGGTCGAGTTGCAGAACATTAGGCAGCTGCTCGGGATCCTTTAGATTAGGAGTTTGAGGCAACTCAATCAAGTGCACAACCTATGAGTTTTATCACAACAGTTGAGACTGACACAGTGTCTGCGATTGCTACATCTACTATCCCTATAGTTACTTCAGCAACTCTTGCATTTACTGCTCCACCAACTACTACTTCAGCACAATCGACCATATCTACTATGGGTCCTTCTGTTTGACCTATGGTATGTACATCTGATGTACTTATTACCCCTGAGTTGCTATAGGGATATATGAGGCAGACAAATTGGACCGAGAGATAATTGAGATCACTTAGACAGTCACTGCAGTCATACGTGGAACGAGCTTATGATGAGAGGAGAGTTTCTATTGTGACTCTAATAACGGTTGAAATTCAGTTACTACATGGTCAGATTAACACTTTAAAGCAGAGGATGACATATGTGTTGAGAGACGTTCAGATGGATTCACTAACACATGTACTAGATAACTTAGATAGGGTTCGAGCCGATGTGGATACTTTATAGGCTCAAACCATTCCACTTGTGTCGATTATTGTGCCAGCTCCTCCGGAGGATCCACATGTTGAGGAGGTAGTTAATCTTTTCCTTTGTTCGATATACAGGAAAGAGGATTATAAAGGATGATGGGGAGGATGACTTGAGCCCCCCATTTGAGAGAGGAACGTGATGGAGAGAGGAGCGTGATGTACATAGTGCTATGAGAGAGTAATGAGCCACACAATTTGCACATGAGGAGAATATGAGCCCTCAGGTAATTGTAGCCTACTTTAGCATCTTTAGTTGTGGCGATGGATACTGATGTGCCACCTGTTGGAACAGAGACTTCGGAGGCTGCATTTGTACCTCTTTCATCACAGACACCATTAACTAGCACCTACAGTGCCACACATATATTCTCTTTCCTTATTTTTCCATTGGTTATGATGCATTGAGGGAAATGCATTTTCTTTATAGGAGATAAAGGAGTGTATTTGGTTTCTATTGTCCGCCGAAGGGTTTTCTTATTGTGTTTTTTCATGAGAGCATTTATTTTTATGTTGAACCTGCATGTGTTAGGATCAGTTTGTTGTTTTATTTTGTTATTTTAGGTAGTATGTAGAATAGGAAGACTTAGGGAAATCAAAAAGCTAACATGTATACATATTTTTTTATTTGAAAAATTGGTAGCCTTCTAAACTTTTTGGTCTATGCTTGAGGTTCTCAATATGCTGAACCTTAGATCTCTGTTAGATTCTCCGGTCAAAATAAGGAAAAGGTCAATTCAATTCTCGATGGAAACGGAATTTTGCGAATTTTCCCCCAAACTGGAAGATCATTTCGAGATCTTCGAACATATTCGAGGGTTCAATGTTACTATTGTAACTTCGGCCAACACACAA
>JBDJHY010164623.1:0-12508 GCA_039654485.1 Withania somnifera | reverse complement strand
GGATTTGACCTTTTTGTGCTTCTCCCTTTCCTGCTAAAGGATATGTCTCCCATATAGTCTCCTTTGCCTAAATGGTAGGTGTGTTTCTTTCTTTAGCATGAGAGAGATCTTATGTTGAGGTTTCATGTTGACACTTTGAAGTGGTATGACCCGACCACCCACATCTATTGCATAGAAAACCCCTCCCTTCGTACTGGATTACTTGGTTATGCCCCGTGATCTGGATAGTGGGTTTGACCGGTGTATTTTCATCTATCTATATGCAAATTCTTGTATATTTACCTCGTAGAGTTGCAGATGTGAAGGCATCGACCTTAAGGAGCAACCCAATCTTTCTACCCACTTTTTTATGATGGTTCTAGCATAGAATTTAGTGGGTAATTGAGGTAACCGGATCAAAACCGCATAGTTAGTGAAAGATTTACAAGGGACGAAATTTGGAGTCCATACCCGTGCAACCAGGAAACATCTGGAGACAAACCAAGCTCCTCCTTATAGTGCCTTTAGTTTGTTCGTTTTTTATTTGAACTTGACTGTAAAAAATGGAAATCAAGATCTATGAGGATTTGATGTCATGACCCGATTTCTCAAATCGTGATAGCACCTGCTACCCCACCAGTAGGAGAACTAACCCTATAGCCCAAAGCTTAGGTGGAGGGCTACTATGCCAGTAACGGAAGGCACAAATATAAGTAATCATAATAAAGAAAAGGTGGATTGAATCATAACAGCGAAATAATACAACAAAATCAACAAAACTCCCAAGACCTGGTATCAGTGTATATAAGTACAGAGCCACTAAGTACAAAGTACAAGTAAAAGTCTATGATGCAAACCTGTCTCTGAAAATACAAAGGAGACAATATACAGAGAGCAAGAACAGTTGGATCCCAATGCTCACCCTTTATCTCTCATATCAATAGCAAGAAAGCACGAACATCAATTCGTGAATAAACATAGGGCTCTAGTACTCGGATCTGCACCGGGAGAACACAAGTGTATTATGAGTACAAATCACCGAAGCAAGCAGTACTCAGTAGGCTTCGAGGGTCCACTAGGCACATAACAATCATAAAAGCAGTTTATAAGAGGAATGCAAGGAAGTAAGGTCACAAAAGCAAGTAATAGAATAGGGAAGTTATCTACTCAGATAGGAAACAAAGAGACAGATAGAGCATGACATCGCTAGCTAAACTACATAACAAGATCACAAGTAAGAAGGATAGAACATAGCAGCAATACAGAATTTAGAAATATCGACTCCATTATAATTATGCCTTATGTTGGGTAAGATAATCCCTTTTCCTGGGTCCTTTCAGCAATACAGAAATAATAACAGTAAACAGAAAAGAACGAATAAAGAAGGAAAAAATGGGATCATGGAAGGTATACCGGTAGAATCAATATAAAATAAGTGGATAATAAAGAAAATAGCACGATGCAGAAATAACCCACAGAGTAAGAGGGTTCGAAAGTAAGGACAATAACTAGCTTAAACAATAAGTGTAGAAACACAGTACGTATATTAAAGCTGCCAAGCCCCTATGAGAATGGTAGCGTACATAGAAGTCATGCTCACCCATAGGCATCCCATACTACCGGGGGTACACTAAAGCAAACAAGTGTAGAAAAGTAACAAAACCACACAATGGCACAGTTCCTGTGTACACTCCTCCTCTAGTACCCATAGGCTCTGCAGGAAGGACCTATGGAAGGGATAAACCCCATATATCCCTACTTTGACTTATACCCCTCCTTCGGTCACCGTAGCCCAGAGGCAAAGTATATGGAGGTACGCCCACCATGCAAAAAACTCTAACATCACAGTAACCTCACATCCCAAAACTACAGATCCCCAGAGAGTCTCACAATCTGACATACAATGCCCCAGTAGAAGAGCCTTATCGCGTTGTAAACTTGGCAACTTAGGGCACCCTGCGCCTAAATGTAGTACTATCACCAAGGTCCTCAAATAAATAAGCATGACATGTATAGAAAAGTTGTACACACTGTTGTACGAAGACGGACTCAAGCGCCATCGGCTTACTCAAGTCTTACCCGGTGCTAGGGTGTCAAACCTAGTCTAAATCAAGGAACAAGGGTACTGCCGGGTGCTCAATACGCAACCGAGTCTAAAGCAAGAAAAAGATTCATCAACTTATATTATTATCAGAAATCTTTATTTTATTACAATTTATATAATTTCATTATTATTATAGGCAACAAGCCTCCATGGTTCAATAATCAATATGGTGAACGATGACACAGAACAGAGCCTCTGACTCTCTCGCAGTATGAATGCATTAGCACAACAATATTTATAGCTAACTTATGCCCTACACAAGCTTAACTAAGTTGCAGCCTGTAGCATAACATACCATCCCAAAACTGAGGGCAAAACCCAAAATAAAACCATCACGAGGCTAGCACTAGGTCACAGACATCGTATTACACAGAGTGCCAACAAGGGAAAAGAGCAAGAATGGAGCGAAGAAATGGTCCAAGAACAAGGAAACAACCAAAAAATCCCATCCCACAAATGTTATCAGTACAATTATGTAAGTTATACTCCCGGAGAAAGCCCCACGGAACCTACCTGAAGTCCAACAACTAGCGCACTGTAACATCTAATTATCAGCCCCACTGATAGCAATCGACCTCGAACAACTCCGAAATTGATGAAATATAAATCCAAGAATCAATACGAGTCTAATAGTACTAATCATACCTCAGTACTGAATGGGCAAAAAACTAGACCACAGGCCCAGCTAGCCGGAAGCAAAAGCAAACTTCACCATGGATTCCCAGCATCACCAGGAACCCTATCTCTAAAAGTGAGCACAAGATGAGAGAGGAAAGGGCCTTAAACAGCCCAAATAAGGATTGTTATAAAGGGTGAAAATGTTGCATAAATCAAGGAGCTAAAATAGGGAGAAATGCGTAACAGAATTGAATGCAACTCAATTAGGGGGGTGGGAAACACTTAATGAACCAAAAATTACTAGAAATTAGATGAGAATTTAGAGGACAGATAAAACTTAGATTGCATCCATTAATGGTGGAATTGGAAGTTTAGGAAAGAGAAAACACACTTACCAAAGGCGGGGAACTAAGGTGAATCACCCCAAGAACTCCCTTGCACCATTATGTCAAAGATGGAAGAGGATTTTTACCTAAAGAACAGGAAGGAGTGAAACAAAGATGTGGTGAATGACTGAAATATCAAGATTTTTCTATTATGTAGCTAACCGTAATGGGGCGCAATCGCTTTAACCCACCACGATCGCAGTAAATAAGGGAAAATTGGAAGGCCACAATCAGACCAATAGAGCATGATTTCTCTAGAGGGAGAAGGTGGACAATTACCACAATTGCGCAGCTCTGACACGATTGCTCTAAATAAAGGAAAGGCAGTTTTACCACAATTGCGCAGAAAGAAGCGTGATCACACTGAATTGTTGAAACTGGATAATTCCCAAAAGAAGTCACGAAATCAAAATAGAGTCCAACAGCACAAACCAAATATGCATTTTGAGTAAAAAAACATACTATCGATTGAAAGGAATCAACAAAACGACCAATGGATGTCATTTAAGCGAAAAGGACCCCAGAACCAATCTAAGCCAAGATCACATCAAGCCACCAAGGTGCTCCAAATGACTCTAAGAAGCACAACAAGACTCATACTAGCCTAAAATCACCATCCCGGAGCTGATGGAAGAGTACAAATCCCATTCTGAAATTTCGATCCCCCTGTACTAACTCCGGGCCCATTCTTAACTCAATATGAACTAAATCTCCATAAAACATTTCAAAATCAAAATTAAGACCCCAAAACAAAACTAAAGGTCCCTCTAGACCAAGTCGGCATTCCGGAGCTAATGAAACTATCAGAATTTGATTCGAGCGCATCATGAAGGAATGTTGACTAAAGTCAATGAGTACCTACATTTAGGATCTAAAATAAGAAAAGTGAGATAAATCTCAATTAAACCGCCAGGAAGCTAGACTGCCGGTCCCGACAGGTCATACATGACCTGGGGCAGCTTCTGGAAAGCTCTAGAATATATGATAGCGCATAAAACACCTAAACAGTCATAAGGGTCATTACAACATCCACTACTAAAAAGGACTTTCATACTCGAAAGTCAAACAAAAGTAGGGAGATGAGAGAGAAAAGGTACCTGATGACTCAACAGTAGTTACTGCGTTCACATCTCACTTTCAATCTCCCAAGTAGCCTCCTCGATCAGATGGTTCCTCTATAACATTCTGACTAATAGGATCTCCCTAGACCTCAATCTCCTGACATCTCTATCTAGAATTGCCATCAAATCCTCAATAAAAGATAGGCTCTTATCTAACTAAACCAAATCCTCACGAAGAACATGAGACTCATCCAGAATATAACAGCGTAATATCAAAATGTGGAAGACTTGGTGAATAGCCGAATACATAGGAGCCAACGCCAAAAGGTAGGAAACATCACCAACTCTAAAACCTAAAATTGCCCAATATACCGGAGTATAAGCCTTCCCTGCCTATCGAACCTCATCATACCACACATCGGAGACACTCTCAGAAAGACTGTATCACCAACTCTAAACTATAAGGCACAAAGTTTAGGGTCTGCATAGATCTTCTTCCTTCTTTATGCTATTCGCAGTCTATTTTGAATCAACAGGACCTGGTTAAGAGAGTCATGCAACAAATCTGCCTCAAAATCGTCGAACCAACTAATAGGCAACCTGGACTACCTGCCATATAATATCTCAAACGATGCCATATGGATGTTGGAATAGTAGCTATTATTATATGCAAACTTTGACAATTCTACACACTGATCACACACACCCCTACAGTCAAATACACCCGCTCTCAACATATCTTCTAGCACCTGAATAGTCCATTTAGACTGACCGTCGGTCTGTGGATGAAAATTTATGGTATAATAGACCTCAGTACCCAAATCTCACTGAAATGACCTCCAAAACTATGAGGTAAACTGCTTTCCTTGATGATAAATGATAGACAAAGGTCGAAATAAGGAGTATCTGCATCAAATTACTAGTCTTTGATGCTCTAACTTAACCCACTGGCAGCTCAATTTTTGGGACACATACTCTGTAATATCCCTCTTCATCCTACTCTACAAATCAACTAATGAAAATCACGGTACATCTTAGCTTCACCTAGATGAATCGAATATCTGGAACTATCAGCCTCTCGTAAAACCATCTGAACCAACCCACTGACCTGTGGTACACAATGAGAGCATCATACTAAAGAACTCCATCTAAATCAATAGAAGACCTGCCGGCCTCTCCAGTGAATACCTAATCATAAAGGGAAACCAAATACTAATCCTCAAACTATTATTGCCGAATCTGATCTAACAATGAATATCAAGCCTCAACACAATCCAAAACCCTCTTGGCATCTATCAAATCTAATCTAACCAACTGACTAGCTAAGGACTGAATATATAACACCGATTCCTCTTAGAAACCGCAAAGGCTATCAAGTTTCCCATACTAACCACCTTCCAGCTCAAGGCATCCACCACTACGTTAGCCTGTCTGGATGGTAAAGAATGGTAATATCATAGTCCTTCAGTATCTTAATTTACCTCCGCTTCCTGGAACTGAGCTCCCGCTGGCTCATATTGAATTGAACGCTACGATGGTTAGTGTAAATCTCACATGGAATCCCATATAGATAGTGCCTCCAAATCTTAATCACCGCCAACTCCAAACTTGAGTTGGATAGTTACGCTAGTGAACCTTCAGTTGCCTTGATACATAAGAAATAACTCATCCCTACTGCATTAGAACCCACCCTAAACTAATACTAGAAGCATCACAATACATAGAGAAACCCTAACCCTTAACTGGCAAAGTCAGAACTGGCGGTGAAGTCAACAACTCTTTGTGCCTCAAAAAGCTCAACTCACAATCCTCTAACGATTGTAGAGCCACATCCTTCCTAGTCAATCTAGTCAAAGACGCTTCAATCAATTAGAACCCCTTAACAAATCATTAGTCATATCCAGCTAACCAAACAAAGCTCCATACCTCAGAAGGAGACGTCGGTCTCGGCCAATCATGCACAACCAGAATCTTTGTTGGGCCAACCATAATCCCATCCTTGGATACCACATGTCCTAAGAAAGCTACAAAGTTCAACCGAAACTCACACTTCAGAACTTGGCATAAAGCCCGTGTTCTCTCAGTGTCTAAAGTATCAAACTCAAGTGTTGCTCATGTTCAGATCTACTCTGCGAATACACCAGCATGTCATCGATGAACACAATCACAAATGAATCTAAGTAGGGCTTAGGCACCCTATAAATCAAGTCCATGAACATTGTTCGAGCATTGTTCAACCCGAAAGACATAACCAGATACTCATAATGGTCATAACGAGTCCTAAAAGCTGTCTTCAAGATGTCCTTCGCCCCAGTCCTCAACTGATGGTATCTTAACCTTAAAACTATCTTAGAAAACATTGCCGCTCCTTGAAGTTGGTCAAATAAATCATCAATCCTCGCTATTGGATATCTATTTTTAATTGTCACCCTATTTAGCTATCAGTAATCAATACACATTCGCAACGAACCATCTTTCTTCTTAATAAACAAAACTAGCACACCGTACAAAAATACACTCAAAAGGATAAACCCCTTATCTAACAAATCCTGAAGCTGAACCTCTAGCTCTCTAAACTTTATCAGAGCCATATAGTAAGGAGTAATCGAAATGGGCTTGGTGCTTGGCTCTAAGTTAATGGCTAAATCAATGTCTTGCTTGGGTAGAAAGCCTAGTAGGTCAATGGGAAACACATCTAAGAACTCAAAAACCATTAGAACAGACTCATGAGTAGGAGTTTCAGGTCGAACATCGCGAACGTAAGCTAACTAAGACAAACACACTCTCTTCACTAACCTCCAGTCTTGAAGGCAGGAGATGATCCCTATCGGCGCGCTGCTAATAAAACCCTACCACATAACCAGAGATACACCAGAAACGACTAAGATAATGGTCTTAAAATATTAATCTAAACTGTACGATGAGGAGATAACCATACTATGATAAGTATAACATCAAAATCAACTACATCTAGCAACAAGTCATCCCAAGTATCCAAACTACCCACAAAAACCAAACAGGTCCTCATAACCCCATCCACTACTAAAGAATCTCCTACAGGGGTAGCAACAAGCGCAGGCACATATAGCATCTCACTAGATAACTCCAATCTAGGTGCAAAATATGAACAAACAAATGAACAAGTGGATCCAGGATCAAAAAAAGCTGATGCAGACCTAACACACATAGAAATTATACCTGTAATCACAGTATTAGAGGGTTTCGCCTCCGGTCTAGCTAGTATAGCATACAACTGGTAATCACTACTCGAGTGACCACCATTGCGACCACCAACCCTACCACACTGGGCTTTACCATGGGAACCATCATGTGTCCCACCTCTAGCCGATGACGACTCTAATCTCAGAGGCTGAAAAAATTGAGGAACAAGTTGAAGACTACCCTTTTGAGGGCATGCACTAGAAAAATAACCGATAACCCCCTGCTAAAAATATGTCCCTGATGGCACACCTTGATGGGAACCACAACAAAAACCAGACTAACCACCATGGATGGAAGACCCAGAACCTTATGAAAAATATCCTGGAGAAGGCACACGAAAACTCTGCTAGGGAGGTCCTGAAGTCTAAAGTGAGGCCTGAACCAGCCTTCTAGACTATCTTGAGCGTATTGTTACTGACCACAGTCCCCAGAATGGGACCCACTAAAACACCCTGTTGCCTCTTCTCACTGTACTAACGCAGCTCGTGATAAAAGGTCTCCATGGAATAAGAATGGTCCAATCTGCCTAAAATAGTTGGCGTTTGAAATCAATAAAGAAACTGCCTTATGAAGCCTATCCCTCAAACCAAAGGCAAATCTGCAAACTCTCTCTTTCTCAGTAGGCATAAACTTAACACTATAAACTGATAGCTGAAGGAAACGACCCTTATAATCGGATACTGGTATCATTCCCTACTCTAGCCGTTTGAACTTCTCTCTCAAGTGGTTTTACTCAGCCTTTGGACAAAAACTTCCTCATAATATCTCATAGAACTCACTCCTGGTCGGTTGAGGCAACCCTACTGGCTTACAAACTGTGAAAGCTCTCTACCACTGCTTAGTCGTACCACACATCTGATAGATGGTGTAGGCTACTCAATTGTCTCCAGAATACCTAGGTTTCTCAACCTTTCCTCACACTCATCAATAAACCCATGGGCATCCTCCCCCAGAACTCTAATGAACCGAGGAGGATCCAATCTTAGAAATCTGGTCAGGAGCTTCTGTTACTAATCTATCATCATCAGCTGCGGTGTAACAATAGGATCAACAACAGAGATAGGCAAAACTGAGCAGCAATGGGAGATGCTGCTAGCTGAAGTGGTGGGACTAGCTAAACTAGAAAAACTGGGGAAGGAACTGTGGCTGCAGGCGTTACCCCTGAGTAGAAAAACCCAAGGCCATCCCCTGGGCGGAAGTTTGTGCCCCGTTAGTAGGAGGATCCCCCATAAACACTGATTAACTGTCGGAGAACAATGTGGATATCTAGGGTAGAAGGTGGAATAGGTGCTGGAACAGGTGCTACAGGCATTACCGAGGTCTCTAGAGTCAAAATTGGAATCGTCACCCTCATAGGTATAGTAGGAATTAAAGTTGTATCCCAAGCCCCTAGATCAGAGAACTTACCGGTATCTGTGGAAGAAGATCGTGTATGCGACATCTGCAGAAAAATAAAGACAATAAATGAGATATTTCAAGAAACTATCTAGGATATACGCACGACACAGGATTCGAAAAGAGAGTTACATTCTTACATGTTACCATAGCCTTCCGAAGATAATTCATGGACGTCTCCACACCGATCTACAGGACACTACTAGACATTAGCTCTGTACACTGACACTAATCAAAACCTAGGCTCTAATACCAAGCTTTCACAACCCGATTTCTTGGATTTTGATGGGACTTAGTATCGCACCAATAGCCTGAAGGCAAGGAAAAGGGATACTACGCCAGAAGAGGAACACACAAGTACAAGTAATGATAATAAAGAGAAGGGAGATAGAATTAGAATAGGGGAATAATATAATAGAATCAACAAAACTCCAAAGACCTGGTATCAACGTATATAAATATAGAGCCACTAAGTACAGAGTACAAGTAAAAGTCTATAATACAAGTGTGTCTCTAATTATATACAAAGGAGACAAAATACAAATTGAAGAGAGAAGGAACAACTGGATGCCAAAGCCTATCCTGTATCTCTGAAATCAACAACGAGGAAGCACGAATAGCAATCAGGGAATCAACGACAGGGGCTAGTACTTGGATCTACACTAGGGGAACGCAAGTACAGTATGAGTATAAGTCATTGAAGCAACTAGTACCCACTAGGCTTCGAAGACCCACTCGACACATAACAAATATAAAAGCAGTAAATGACAAGATTGCAAGGAAATAAGGTCACAGAAGCAAGTGATACAACACAAAAGCTAGCTAATCAGATAGAAAGAAAAGAGATAGATGGAGCAAGACATCGCTAGCTAAAACACAAAACAGTATCACAGGTAAGAAGGATAGAACATACCCAGGGTCATTGCTGCAATACAGAAATAATAACATTAAATGGAAAAAAATGAATAAAGTAGGAAATAAGGGGACCATGAATGGTATACTGATAATCCAAAGATATAAGAAGTGGATGATTAAGCAAATAGCATAACAAACAAATAACCCACAAAGTAAGAGGGTCTGGAAGTAAAGACTATAACTAGCTTAAACAGTAAATATAGAAAGTAAGTAATTAACACTGCCAAGCCCCTATTAGAATGGTAGCTTACACAGACGTCACACTCACCGGTCGGTATCCCATACTACCGGGGTACACTGAAGCAAATAAGTCCAGAAAAGTAATACAATGGCACAGTTCCTGTGTACGCTCCTCCTCCAGTATACGTAGGCTCGACAGAAAGGATCCATGGAAGGTCTAAACCCCGTATATCCCTACTCTGACCTATACCCCTCTTGCAATCGCTGTAACCTAGAGGCTAGGTCCATGGAGGTACGCCCACCACGCATAAAAATCTAACGTCACAGTAACCTCACATCCCAAAACTATAGATCCCTAAAGAGTCTCATAATCTAGCATACAATGCCCTAGTACAATAGCCTCATAGTGTCGCAAACTCGACAGCTCAGGGAGACCTTCTCCTAAATATAGTAGTATCACCAAAGTCCTCAAATGAATAAGCATGATAAGTATAGAAAAGTTGTAATCACTACCGCATGAAGACGGGCTCAAGTTCCAAAGATTATACTCACTGTCAAACGTAGTCACACTCATATCCCGAAGTAAGTGATAGTTCCCAGTGCTAGGGTGTGAAACTTGGTCTAAATCAAGGAAAAAGAGTAGTATCGGGTGTTCGGTACGCAACCAAGTCTAAAGCGAGTAAAATATCCATAAGCTTATATTATTATCAGAAATTTCCATTTTATTACTATTTATATCATATTATTATTATTATTGGAAACTAGCCTCCATAACTCAATAATCAAAATAGTAAACGGTTATACAGGCCCCATCTCCCAAACGCACTCTCAAAATAGAGCCTTCGACTCTCTCGTAGTATGAATGCAACAACATATAATATCTATAGTTAACATATGCCCTGCACAGGATCAATAAAACTATGGCTAGAAGCACAATACACTAGCCCAAACACGAGGACAAAACCCAAAATCCATCCTACGCATCAGCATTATACTACTTCTAGAGTCTCTTATGGCAATCACGAGGCTAGTACTAGGTCATAGGAGTCATATTACACCGAGTGCTAATCGGGGAAAAGAATGGGAAGGGAGCGAAGGAGTTGTCCAACTACATGGTAACAACCTAGAAAAAACAACCCAGAGATGCCATTCAGTACAATTATGTAAGCTATACTCCCAGAGAAAGCCCCAAGGAGCTTACCTATCGTCCGACGACTAGTGAATTATAACCTCCAAATATTAGCCTGACTGATAGCAATCGACCTCGAACAACTCTGAAATTGATGAAATATGAATCCAAGAGTCAATAAGAGTTTAACGGTACTAATGTAACTAAATTCTAGATGGGCAAAAATGGGCCGGTAGGGCCCACTAACCGAAACCAAAAACAAACTTCACCATAGGGTTCACAACATCATCGGGAACCCTTGCTCCAAAAGTAAGCACAAGATGAGTGAGGAAAGGGCCTCAAAATTCCCGAACAAGGATTGTTATAAAGAATGAAAATATTGCATAAATCAAGGAGCTAAAATAGGGAGAAACACATAATGAAATTATCTAAGAATTTAGAGGAAGATAAAACTTAGCTTGCAATCATTAGTGGTGGAATTGGAAGTTTACGAAAGAGAAAATGCACTTACCAAAGGAGGGAACCAAGGTGAATCTCCCCAAGAACACCCTTGCACCACTATGTAGAAGTTGGAAGAGGATTTTTGCCTAGAGAGAAGGAAGGACTGAGACACAGTTGGGGTGAATGACTAAAATATTGAGGTTCTGTTGTTATTTAACTAACTGGGATGGGGCCAATCGCGAACCTACCATGATCGTGCTAAATAAGGGAAAACTAAAAGGGCCTGATTGTGCCAATGGAGCGCGATTACGCTAAAGTAAAAAAGTGAACAATTACCACAATCGCAGTTGAGGCGCAATTGTGCTAAATAAAGGAAAAACAGAAGCAGCACAATCATTCTGAACACCTGAAATAGCAGAAAAATATACAACTGCAAAATTCCAAATAAAGGCACGAAATCAAAAAGGAGTCCAATAGCAATGAAACAAATATGTATTTTGAGTGAAAAACATAATCCAAACTCAACAGAATCAACGAATTGACAAATAGCAGTTTGAGTGAAAAGGACCCCTGAACCAAACTAAGCCAAAATCACATCAAGCCACTAAGGCATTCCAAATGACATTGGATTCTTCGAGAAGCACACCAACACTCTTCTAGCCTAAAATCACTATTCTGGAGTTGATGGAGGCATTAGAATCCCATTCGACACTCTAATCATCCAACAGTAACTCCGGGTCCATTCTCAACTCAATAGGAATTGAATTTCCACTATATAGTTCGAAGTCAAATGAAGACCCTAAAATACGAACTAAAGGTCCTTCTATACCAAAGTAGGTATTTCAGAGATAATGGAACTGTCAAAATTTGATTCAGAGCATGTCTTGAAGGAATAATGACTAAAGTCAACGAGTATCTAAGTTCAGGATCTTTTTTTAAGCAAATCACTAGGAATGATGCCTAGGTTATTTTATAAAAATAACAAGTAAAATTCTTTACACAAGTAACCAAACTAGCCAACTTTGCAAGTCTAACCTAGTGACCAAACTAGGACTTATAGCATGTCCTTGTTTAGTAG